>CABHPR010155045.1:0-10115 GCA_902168415.1 Peromyscus melanophrys
CTCCTGTAGAGTACCCCTCTAGGTGCTCACAAAGCTTTTGTAACTATTTCTCTCTGACATTTTTAGTAACTGAAGTTCACCTTCAAAGATGGTGATCACATGACTCAGCAACACCAAGCCGTGCAGGAGAGAAGGAATCAGGGCTTGACACATGACAGAAAACTCTCTGGCCTTTCTTGTTTACCCACCCTTCCCCTTCTGCCTGAGCTGTTTTCTGTATCTTTATTTTCTCTCCCTTCTGGCTCCCATGGTATGTCACTTTTAAGTTTGATTTCTAATGTTACGAAGGAAAGACTGTATCTCGGGCTACTCCATTGCTCATAGCCCAGGAGGCCCAGAAAGTACCCTGTGGCCCATCAATCTCTGAGTCACACTGGATCTGAAATTGCTAATGCTCATTGAAATGGTGACTAGATAAAGACCAGTAATGAAACCAAAATGTCCTTCTGTCATGATCCTGAAATGAGGCCTACTCTATTGAGTAACTGAGTAATGTGACTGCTCCCAGGCCACTCCCTCATCGGCCCTTTTTTCTGTGGTGATAGGTATATTATTCTAAAAGTAAATCCAACTGAAAGGTCATCATGTAAATTCTCTACCCTTCCCACTGGAGCAGGAGCTGGGAGGGAGTCTACTGAGACTGGCACACATTAGAACTTTCACCTTGGCATCATTCTTCTTGTGGCACAGTCATTGTTCTTGGGGAATCCCAGAAAGGCCCACCAAATAAATGCCTCTGCTGTTGGGGCTGATCCAGCTTCAAATACTGCCTCCTGTTTCAACACTCTAGCAGGGTTGTTCTTTGTTCTTGACACCAGTTTTGGGGAGAGCAAGAGGGAGAAAGGCCACACCGAGGGCTGCTATATTAGGTCCACTCCCCTCATATCAAATCCCTAGTCCTGAGGAAAACCTCAAAGTAAAAAAAAAAAGTTTTATGCCTAGTACCACTGGACTGCAATACCAAGCCTCCACAAATATGTCATCATATAACACATAATCAAGTTCTAGGGCTGTCTATAACTTAGTTACACAGATGTGTTAGAATGGCAGGTCCTCCAATATGCTCAAAATGCATTGCATGGAAGTCTCAAAGAAGTGATAAAACTGTTGTTGTTGTTTTTAATAACTTCAGATTCTTGGAGTTGGGGGTGGACCTCAGTTTGTAGAGTGTTTGTTTGGCATGCACAAAGCCCTGGATTCCATCCCTAGTACCAAACAAATGCCTGGTGTCTCAACACCCTGGAAATGGAGGCACGATCAGTCAGAGGTCATTCTTGACTACATAGTGAGTTCAAGGCCAGCCTGGCATATGTAAGACCGTGTCTCAAAGGAAAGAAAGAGAGAAAGGAAGGGAAGGAGGGAGGGAAAGAGGAAAGAAAGGGGGGGGGGAGGTTCCTGAGTCAGAATCTACATTTTCATGGCTCCTGGGTAAAGTCTGTACAACTAAAGCTCAGGAAGTGCCGAGCTGGAGGGTATGAAACTTTTCTCTGTCTAAACAACAGAAATCTTTCAATAAATAAGAGCCTATGTGTGCTTTCACCAGAGGGAGAGATGGTCCAGCTGGAGCATGTGAGTGTGGAGTTTGGGGCTCCAGGGGGCATACTTGAGAACCACTATCCTCTTCATTTATATCTCACCTGTTTCGCTCCAGACTCCTGTCTGGGCTTGGTGTTCCTGTCATTGAGACTAGTGTGGCCACTGGAGTTTCATCAACCACAGAAACCCATCAACATCCTGGTCTAACAGGGACCATTTTTAATTAACCTATGTACCACCCACAGGATGAATCAGCTGAAACAAAATGGAAAGCTCTGAGCTGCCTCTGAGAGGTGCTCCATCAGTGGCAGTCACAGTGACCTTGGTGGACAGGGTGGTTCAAAATGGTCACTGAGCAAGCCACTGTTTTCACCAGTGGGTCCCACTGGCTGACTGAATCTCCTTTTCTAGCCACTGTGTCTCCTCTGTGCTTCCAATCTCCCTACTGGCTTTTATATAAGAAGCTGACCTTAGAGGGAACAGGCTCATGTCATTAGGGAAGGAATGAGTAACTTGTACTGTTGCCGTTCCAGGACCAACGCAGACTCCTGGGTAACTTGAGATCTCTCTCTATTTGTACATTCCTTCTGAGAAATGCCAAATTATTCACATTTTTTTTCTGAAATATCGGTTAGGAATCTTAATTTCTTTCACTTCCCATTCTTTTTTTAAGTGTTGTTTTCTTTTATTTTGAGGTTTTTGTTTTTGCTATTGTTCCCTAGGTTTTCCTAAGAACGGAGAAAACATGGAGAAATTCCACTTCCCAGACAAAAATCTAAAGCTTCTACCGACACAGATGTTCTGACTTAGTGAGAGTTTTTGAGCCACCTCCTTAAATATGTATTTGTTTTCCCCCTTCTGGAGCAGAAGCAAAGAAGAAAATCAGATCATAACACAGAACAAGATAGCGGGGGAACAGTCCTTGCTGACTAGAAACAGGACGGAAAGAGTACAGTTCGTGTGGGTTAGCACGGAGACACCCTGGGGCTGAACAATGGAAAGTGAGAGTACCTGGAGACCCAAGGGACACCCAGGCACGTGGATGCTCACCAAGGGCAGAGTGCTGAGTTAAGAGAAGGGTGTCAGTTTTGTGTTAATCCTTCCCTTGTCCCCATCCCAGAAGGTCTTCAGAAGCCATACTGAGAGATCTGCATTCACTGCTCTCAGAAGGGAAATGTCTTTTCCCTTCCAAGTTAAACCAGTCTAGTCACTGGTGATCTGCCCAGCCTCAACAACTCCCTACCCGGCCCCAGACTTATGACACCAGTAACATGTTCTGAGGGTCTGCCTGGGACTGGGCCAAAGTGTCCCCAATTCTGACGCCACCAGATCTTTTCTCAATCCACTGGCTTACTGCTGATCCTCTTCATGATTCATAACTAATGATTATTATTCTGTAATTGTGGCAGGAGTCAGATTTTGCTCTATCATCAGATCTGACCTCTTGTCCTTTGGGGCCAACTTAGTTAACCTCAGGGTTCAGCAAGCTGACACAATGCCATGAGGAAAAGAGCATTCTGAGTTTCAGCATGAAAGCTTGGTCTCCCCTGATTTCTCTCTCTCTTCATCTTAGTCTATTGCTTAAGGGTCTGAGGTAGAGCAAGTCTGAATCAGAAGCCTGCCAGCATCTACTAGTATTAGAATGGAGAACTCAAGAGAATTCCTATTCTCCAGGCATCACCATTTATACAAAATACAAAATTAAACTAAAAAGGCAAGGGAAATAATTCAGTTGCTGAAGTGCTTGCTCTGAAAGCATGAGGTGTCCAGATTCCCTGCATTCAAATAGAAGCCAGGCAGAGCAGTGCCAGGCAGCAGTGGTGTGTGTGTGTGTGTGTGTGTGTGTGTGTGTGTGTGTGTGTGTGTGATCTGAGTGCTGAGAAGTCGGAGACAGGAGCATCTCTGGAGAGTACCCCCCAAATCTGTGAGCTGTAAGCTCCAGTGAGAGACTCTGTCTTAAAATATAAGATGGAGACTGAGGGACACACACACACACACACACACACACACACACACACACACACACATGCGCACGCGCACATGTGCACGAGAGAGAGAGAGACAGAGACAGAGACAGAGACAGAGATATTAATGCTTTCATAGTAAATGTCCCT
This sequence comes from Peromyscus melanophrys, assembly GCA_902168415.1. Classification (NCBI taxonomy): domain Eukaryota; kingdom Metazoa; phylum Chordata; class Mammalia; order Rodentia; family Cricetidae; genus Peromyscus; species Peromyscus melanophrys. The sequence goes on from CABHPR010155045.1 coordinate 3,651, forward strand.
TGAAAGCCAATGTACTAAAAGTTTGGTTCCCATTGTGGAACTATCAGGAGATGATTGGACCTTTAGTGGCAGAGGTTCTTCATTCACTGGCTGAAGGATTAGCACTTAAAGAGAGGATCATGGCACCCTGATTTCATCTTGACTCTCCTTGATCCTTACTTCATGTATGTGGCTGGATCCTTCCTGCCTCCTGCCATGATGCAGTACTCTTACTAGGGAGCCAAAGCAATGAGGTCATTGATCATGAATTGGATCTTTCAGAGCTATGAACCATTATAAACCTTTTTAAAATATAAGCTAACCACCTCAGGTATCTCATTGTAATGATGGAAAGTAGGCTAACACAGATGTCAGCCTCACAGAGATATTGTTAAGAAAGAAATGGAATGGCATTCTATATGGAAAAGGGGAAATATCCCTATTCTGTCCTAAGCAGTCCATCACTAAAAGTGTATGGCTTTTGTTGTTGTTTTGGTTATTTTTTAAATGAGAAAGTAGCACAAATCCATGGGGCTTTTGTATCCATGAAACAGGCCAATTTGGGGCACACAATAGATAAACAAACTGAAATTTTACTGACACTAATTTATTCTGAGACAATTCTTTGGTCTATATATGATTTTAGTCTTACTACGGATAAAAAATGTGCATTTTAATGATTATGGATGTGATTTTTTTTTGTTTGTTTTTCCATGAAGAACTGGATCCTGACTGGAAGTTTTGTTCAATGGTGAGAGCACTTGCCTAGGACGCGCGCTGCTCTGAGTTGTGTTCCTAGCACCGCTAAAGGGGCAGAAGGAAGGAAGTCTTGGCTGAATATTTGATACTGTAGGGTACAGGGCAGCATCAACGTTTATCAAGGTTATTCAGTATCTTGATTTTATAATTGTCAAAGCTGATAACACTTCTTTGAATAAATATGTAGTAGAAAAACACAAAAGTATGTTTAGGGACATTACAGAAATTGCTGGAAATTTTATGCTAATCCCAAGCCAAAATTCTTATGAAGGTTTTTTTTTTAATGAAACAAACGCCAGTAAACCAAATAGCCTATTTTTAAAAAATCAGACATCTAACACAATCCAACCCAAAGATATACCAATCACACACACACACACACACACACACACACACTGAGGAATGACTGCAGGAAAATATTAAAAGTCCTTGCTTTCTGTAATTAAACCCTTATGTTTACATAAGAGCAAAAATGTATATGCATTAAAAAACACTGTTCATAATATTTATAATCTTAAACCTGAGTGGAAGTGATTCAAGCAGTGTTTGTTAGCATGGCACAGCTACTCTTTTGACCAATAGAATGGAGAAGAAGCATCATTCTGAGATTAATGAGGTGAGGTCCTTAAAAGACCTACAACTGCCACTTCAGCCTCTTGATGTTCCATGAGTGACCATTTCATGGATGCTCAGAGAAGCTCAGACATCAAGATGGAGCCAAATACAGGCATTGCCTCTTCAGGCCCAGCTGAGCCCTCTGCCATTATAGGCTTCCAGCTATGAAAAGGAGCCATCCTGATTATCTCATCCAGTCAATTAAAAAAACATCTTGTACTCAGTCAAAAAATGGACCAAAAGCACAAACAAAATTGATCCAGTCAAGTCTAGTCCATCTCGGAAATGAGTAGAGCCATCATTGACTCACTTCAAACAGCTGGTTTGGGGGATGATCGGTTAAACAGCAGAAGATATCCAGAACTTACTACAAGGCTCTTGGTCTACCTTGCAGCCCATTCTGTATTTCCTCTTATTCTTCAACTCAACTGCCACCTTGTTCTGAGAGCCTTCACCCCAAATTCTCAGATACTCTTGTTTATAGTCTCATAAAGTCTTACACTTTTCCTTCATAGTGATTTCAATAATTTATGCATATATTATTTAAATAATTATCATATAATCACCTGGCTCATGAGTCAAGGTCAATAATAACAAATGCTCATGTATTTTATTCATCACAATATGCCCAGCAGTGGTCACAGAGCCTGGCACATAGTAGGTACTCACAGATATTTGTTAAAGAAAGGAATATGAAATAAGTTGGTAGGCTTCAGACCTGAGATCTGGTTGTCTAAGAAACGGAATTTGAGAAAGACACTGTGCCCAAACACTGGTTCCCCAGTGACTGTATATAACTAGATACTTTATTAGAGGTTGAAAGGGGTAGGGTATCAAGTGCCTAAGGCATGGGTACATGGAAAATTTGTAAAAGATGGTTATGTGACGTCTCAGAGGACCAGGAATCCCTAAGTGGACAATCACACTAATGGAATGTGAGCCCTCTGTTTCTGGTTTTTGAACTCCTCCAGTGTGTCCATTACATGAGGCTCCTTTAATACCCAGCATGCCATATCAAAGGGCCTAACAACACATGCAAACACCTCTCTGCCCTCTAAGGTCCTCCCTGACTTCCCATCCATTTCTAATGCCCCTAGCTCTTCCTGATTGCTGCCTTTATATGATGTTCTAGTCAGGGTTTCCATTGCTGTGATAAAGCACCATGGCTAAAAAGCAAGTTGCAAAGGACAGGGTTTATTTAGCTTATACTTCCATATCACTGTTCATCATTGAAGGAAGTCAGGACAGAAACCCAAACAGGGTAGGAACCTAGAGGCAGAAGCTGATGCAGAGGCTATGGAGGGGTGCTGCTTACTGGCTTGCTCTTCATGGCTTGCTTTGCATGAATTCTTATAGAACCCAGGACTATCGGTCCCCGGATGGCACCACTCACAATGAGCTGGGCCCTTACCCCATCAATCACTAATTAAGAAAGTGCCTTATAGCCAGATCATATAGAGGTATTTTTTCAACTGAGGTTCCCTCCTTTCAGATAACTCTAGTTTATGTGTCAAGTTGATATATGACTAGCAAGTACATATGATAAAAATACTTTTATGTCTATAAGTTTATGAGCTGGGCATGCCAGGAGCATGGCTTGTGGTGATGGCTCACCAAGTGGTAAGGCTAGGGACATTCTGGCCTGGCCCCAGAGATGGAATTGCCCCATTTCCCCACAAATGCTATCTAAGCCTGGGACACTTCTGGATGGGTGCCATGTGCACAAGCCAGTTGCTGATGTGGCAGCTGACATCAGGACTGCAAGGGCAGGCCATTGTGGGCATGCTCTAGGGCACTGCTGTGATAGCCAAGTCCACCCTGAAGTTATAGCGAGAGAATAAAACCCTGTCTCAGTTTCCCCCAGACACAGCCAGTATCAAGCATCAGGTGCAAGGGGGTAGGGGGCTGTTATTGTGGGTCAGTTTGGTGATATAGATATGATAGGATGAAATGGTAGATTATTGAATCTGCTTTTAAAGAGCAACAACTTGTTTGAAATGTTTTACAATGCTATGGATTTTAGTTTATTGATACAAATTTAAAGTTAATTTTGTTATACTGTATGTATATTTCTACTCTTGTTTAAGGTATTATGTTTGAGCAGCTCATTTAAAATTGCAATGTATAATTAAGAAATACAGATTATTAGTCATCCATGATAATCAAACTTATAGTCATATTAGTTAAGTTTTCTAGGTACATATAGATATATTTCCGATAGATAGGTAGTCTTCAAACACTTCAAAGACCTACAGAATATGGCATTTAAAATGTTTTAAAAACTTAGACTTTCTGGACAGTGAGACACATCTGCTTCTGGCAGCACTGATTTACTTCAAAGAGGAAAATGGGCATTGAAGACACTCTAGATGGAGTTTATCTTCTTCTTGGCAATAATCGCCATTTGGGCAAGAGGCTGCTCTTGCCTGGACTGCTGATAATAAGCTGTATAAACTGGACATGCAGGACCCATAGGAAAATGACCACTGACTTTGCCAAAATGGGGCAAAATGGTTCTTCAGGTTCCTGCTTCACAGAAAAAGCTGCCAGACATTCTACAGAACACAGAGAAGCAACTGAGAGACTCTAGACCTATAGGCTGAAGATGGATGCCCCACCATTACAGAGGATCTTTGGATGACTGTCCAGGCAGTCAGCTGTCTCTCATTCTATATTTTGGAAGTTGCTTACAATGCATTTCTTGTTTACTTAGGTAATATTATATCCTTCTGGGGTCTTTGATGTAGTTGAATACTAGATGGTTATAATCATAGTTTCCCTTAGTCATGATAAAAGATTAATTAGATATGAAATTTTAGACTCACAAATATAGGATAGATAGACTATTTTCTTTAGACTAGATATTATAACTGTAATTCTTGCTTGATAACTATTCTATTATGTGTAATTTTACTATGTTAAAGTTAAAAACTTCCTTTTTTATTAGAAAGAAAAGAGGAAGTGCTGTGGGATTTCTTTATGTATGCTGTGAATATGTGTTCCTCTAATTGGTTGATAAATAAAGCTGTTTGGCCTATGGCAAGGCAGCTTAGAGGCAAGTGGGAAATCCAGGGGAGAGACAGGCAGAAGAAAGGCAGAGGCAGAGGAGATGCCATCCCGCCATCAAGGGAACAGAATATAATGGCATAGAGGTGAAGCTATGGAACATGTGATGACATATAGATTAATAGAAATGGGCTGGATTTAGTTATAAGAGCTACTAGCAAGAAGCTTGAGCCATAGGCCATGACCATGCATTTCATAATTGATATAAGCCTCTGTGTATTTACTTGGGTCTGAGTGGCTGCAGGACTGGGTGGGACACAGGAAAACTTCCAGCTACAGTTTGGAAACTCAAAACTGAGAAGCAGGTCTGGGAATTTGAAAACTGACTCAGAAATCTCCAGACCCTGGGCTGCATGGTGGAGTTAAGGAGGTGGATCCCACAAGCCAGGGAGCTCTAATCTGCTTTGTGTGTCCCTGACTGTACATCCTCCCTGTGTGGAATAGCTGCCTCCTCAAGTGTGAATCACAAAACCACATAAACTGCAGAGGGGCTGTTCCTCTGCCAGCTTCTTGGAGCATAAACAATAATAATGTAAATATGACTTAGTAAAGGCTCAGGCAGAGTGCTTAAAGGGCATCTCTAGTTTTTATGTAAACAGTCTTGTGTTTACCCAACGTGGCTTAGGCCTGCTGCTGAACTGGGAAGACCTGAAAGCAGGCTGTCAAGGAGGCAAAGGGTCTAAAGGGTATGACCCATGACCTAGAGAGATGGTGCTTTGGGTGACACCTTTGTTATGTGACTAGGCTCTGATATGAGATGTCAGCATTTTCCTTCCTATGGCTTTGAACAGAGGCTGGTGTTGGGCAAAATGCTGTGGAGTGTGTGTGTGTGTGTGTGTGTGTGTGTGTGTGTGTGTGTGTATAAAATAGAGAGAGACAGAGGCAGAGAGAAAAAGAGAGAGGCATAAAGAGAAAGACAGAGTCAGAAGGATGACTCAGAGACAGAAACAAAGATGAAGAGATAGAGAGAAACAGGGAGTGACAGAGGCAGACCAAGACATACAAAGAGAGATAGAGACAGACAGAAAGGCAAGCAGAAGAAAAGTGCTGGAGAAAGACGTTAAATCCAGACATGCAGGAACCATAGAAAAATTTCCCAGCATTCTTCCCTCTCCCTTTGTCTCCATGCTGTGTATTGATCCTAAGTGGTAACCTACGTGGGTAGAAGATGTCAGACAACTCAAAAATGCCTCACTGTTCCTAAACCACAAATATTTAGGGTTTGTGTTATCTAGGCTATAATGAGAACCTGCCAGGGAAAAATTCAGACACACAAATCTTTGTGTAAACTACCTTAAGAGTCTTAAGCTGACAAAAGCCAGGGCAAAGTCTGAAGCTTTGTCCTTAGAGTACCCATAATAGATGTTCTAGTGCTCGTGGATTGTAACAGGATTCCCGCAGAGACCAAGATTTTCCACGTATAGCATCTTGTGTTTGAGCCAGAAGCATCTTGACTGTGTTCTGCAGCCTTGCAGGCACTTTTTTGAGGTTAATTTGGAAACAGTGAAGAAACTGAAGTAGATTCTTTCTAAGGCTTTGGAATAATGATCTAGGAGCCCACCACTTAAGGGTGAGGTGGCAATGTCTCCACATTCTCTTTTCTTTCTGGCCACTGGGAACATCTTTGTTCAGAATCTGCTTCCTAAGAGCCCTTCAAGAACTTAGACAAACACACTTTAGATTTTAACAGTGTAACCACCCACCAGGAAGGTAGTGGGTGCCAAGTGCCAAGAGGCTGGTTGTAGGTTCTTGGCTCACACCATGTCCCGACCATTCCCTGTGGTCCCACCACCCTGTGACACATTCCAATTTTAAGCATAAGTTCTGGAGAGTCAGGTTCTGTTGATTGCATTCAAACATCTCTCACTAACCCCCCTCCCAGATGTTGTACTAACGGACAAATGTTTTGTGGCAACCAAAGCTCTACAGATACTTTGAATAAGACCAACGTTTAATTATACATTTTCTAATAAATATTTTATTACTTTGGACTGTCCACTGGATATGTGTTACAGCTACCCAGTAGCAGAAAAGTTCACAGTGTAG
>CABHPR010155045.1:10215-38113 GCA_902168415.1 Peromyscus melanophrys
CGGTTATCTTCATTACATGAAGCAATGTGGGAAGATCCATCTTAGTTGTGATGGACACATTCTGTAGGCAGGGGATGCTGGGCTGTACGAAATGGAAGCAAGCTGAACAGAAGTATGTATCAGTCTATCCACCTCTCCTTCTTGGTCATGAATGGCTGCTTCAAGCACCTGCCACCTTGGCTTCTCCACTATGATGCACTGGAACCCGGAACCACGAGCCGGAGTAAACCCTTCCTCCATTTGGCTGTGTTTGTCAGAGTGTTTTATCACAACAGTGGGGAAAGAAAGTAAGACATCGCCCTTCCATCTTCTGAAGCCAACTTACACAGGAGGATGGCTCACATGTATGCTGGTATTCACTGGCTGAGCTGGGTTGTATGTTCCCATGGTTGAGTACACTAGAAACTTCATATTCTGCAGTTCCTGAGCAAAATCATCAACAGGCCAGACAAATGCCAGGTGAGTTGGTTGTCCCCTTACTCAAAAAAAAAAAAACATAAGCAATTTACTCAGAGAAGCTAACTTTCATAGGATGTCCACTATGTTCCAAACAGGAAAAGAATTTTTTCCAGTATCAGTTTAGTCCTTACGATGACTATAGGTGTCATGTATTTTTAAAATTCTCTATAATTTCTCCATTAATTTTAGGACATAGAGCAGAATTTGAGAGCCCAGGAAATCCCCATGGTCACCACACAGTAATAGCTGTTTGGTTCTGGGCCCTGTGTGCATGGCATTCTGTCACAGATTCCTTTCAGTTAATCAGAACACATATGTATCAGACACAATTGATCCTGACTGAGGAAGTCATCTGGCCAACTCAGCTTGACAGAGAGGGAGGGAGAGAGAGAGGGAGGAGGAGGGAGGGAAGGAGAGAGGGAGGGGGAGAGGGAAGGAGGGAGTCAGGGGGGAGGGAGGGAGGGAGGGAGAGAGGGGGGAGGGAGAGAGGAAGGAAGAAAAAACAATCCAAAAATAACCAAGTCCATCTGGTCTACAGCAGGGTTGTAACCTCGAGGCAAATTGAACTCTGGGCTGGTTAGCCTTCCACATGAGGCTGTCTCAGATGAGGTTATAGTCTCCTCACAGTAGCCTCAAGGAACCCGAGAAACACACTGATTGCCTCTTGGTGATTTTATAAACAGTGCCTGAAAACCACAGGTCATTATCACTCTTCTGGCCAGCCAGTCAGACTTTCCACAGCCTTATGTGCGATGCCCTTAATCTCCCTCAAGTCAGCACCAGCATCATTACCCTCAACCAAGAGGACTGTTTACTTTGGCTAAAGTCTCAGCCTGTCCTCTGGTGCCCAACAAGCTTAAGAACTACAGTTCCAACTTACCTCCCATCATCTAGTCTGTTTATACTTTAATAACATGTATTAATTTTATAGAATAAAGGATTTCATTATAACCTTATCATACACGTATAAAATGTATTTTGACCATGTTTACTCCATCACTCTCTGTTTTCCTCACCCCTACCCCTTTTGCACCCTGATACCCTTCCTCTTCCCAACTGGTACCCCTTCTACTTTTGTGTCTTCTTTTCCTGGTGGTTCACTGGATTTCTTTAGGGTTGCTGGCATACATGGGTTCAAGGGGTATCTATAGGAACAAGCTTTCCTTATCAGTGAATATAGCACTGAAGAAATGTCTCTCTTTCTCCCAGTGACTAACTGCATGGAGAGCCCTTGGTAATGATACCAGGCCCCCAGAGCCCCTCCCCACCTTCTAGCTACCATCATCCACCATCCATTTGACTCACTTACCTTTAGATCTTCCAGGATCTGTCCGGGAAGCTAGGCATCCATGTACCCACCCACCTACCCACCCATCTATTCATTCATTAACCCATTCATTTATTTGCTGAGGTGGGAATCCACCCATATACTCCCTTTTAATCATTCATCTACTTATCAGATCCAGCATTTACCGCTCACTATCTAGTAACCTTGTCAGTAATTTATCCTTTCCATAGATGTATTCATCCATTCTTCACCTACTCACTCATCCATCATTTCTGCTCTTAATCACCCAATACCTTACTTAGTCATGTAACCACCTACTCATTCCATTTAGAACCACCTATTAGGAGCCAGGTACTGCTGTTGATATTGGAAGAATGAGGGTGAGCAATATGGTTACCCATTCCTCCATCCACCCACCAGCCTCTCATGAATTAGTGTCTGTCCACTGTGCAAAATTCTCATCCTGTGGCCACTGAGTTGGGTACAGGGTGGAACCTAAGGAAGATGAGAGGAACAAATAAAGATGAGCCCTGATGCAAGTCCATGCAGTGTGTGCAACCAAAATGACGGTCGGAAAGATGTGGCTAAGAGACGAAACTCGGCATTCGCCTAGAACTCCAGCCATCTATAAAAAGACATAAATTTACAATAGTAATTCATCAACCTAGAACCCAAAGAGATTTGTTCAGGTACAAATCAGTAACAGAAGATATTAACAAAAGGGCTGAGGCATTCCTTTAGTCAGAACAAAACTTAGAAAGATGCCTAAGTGTTGTTGTCCTGGCAGACATCCACCCTCATGCTCACATCTTACCAGCACTTCTATATGCATCTATTTTCAGCATGCCACAATTACAGAAGGGGCTCCCACTTAGAGCAAGTGCTTCCATGAGCAAGTAGAATTGTATCATCCCTAAATTCTAGTATCTTTCATTGCCATTGACACTTAGCAAGGGCCACTTAAGTATCTACTCAATAATTAATGCATGTTCTTAGTTATGACTAGATAAACCTGAACTTGAAAGGTAGTGCCTTGATCAGATAATATGACTGGCCCCAGGGCTGATGTGAGTGAACGTGATTTTTATATAATTGCTTCATGGCCATGTTTAGGATTCTCCAAGTTAATGTGCTGCATGAAGCCAGGGCAAGTTCAGGCATGTCCAGGAGACAAATGCTTTGATGTTTGAATTTATTTCCTTTATATTTTAACACTCTACAGCTTTAAAAGGACAATAGTCTGATTTTGGAATTAGGAGCTGATCAGCTAAATCTCAAAGGCAATAGATCCAAGGATGTTTGTTCAACACCAGCTTGATGAGATCACCATAAATACCCTAAATCAAACTGACCAAGCTAGGGATAACTGCATTTATGTAAACAGAACAGATTTGTTCATAAGAGGCAAGAGGTTTACTCTGTAAGTTTGGTCAATAGAGTCATGCCATCTGGATAACTAAATATATAAATCTTTTCATTTCTTAAATTAAAAAAAATGAGTGCCTTGATATCCCCCAGCCCCTTCGTAGATCCTGTGAATGTATAGTGTGTAAATCTGTACACATGCATGTGCAAGCCAGAAGAGGACATTGGTTATCTTCCTCCATTGTTCTCTGCCTTATTTCCTTGAAACAAGGTCTCTCATAGAACAGGAAGCTTGCTCTTTTGTCTAGCCAGCAATCTCTAGGGACATGCCTGTCTGTTCCTAGATGCTGAGCTTATAGGTACACTTAGCTGTGTCTAGATCTTTACATGGGTGTCATGGATCAAAACTCAGGTTTTTAGGAAGTTTTCTTACCCATTGATTCATCTTCCCAGTCCAAGATCCTCAAGATAACCTAGCATTATTAGCAGCATGGAAGACATGTAGAGGATGGAAACAGAAAGAGGAATGTATGACTCCAGAATCTGGCTTTTTAAATCTGTGGTCCTGATCAAGTTACACTAAAGGTCTAACCCTCAGTGTCTCCAACTGAAAACAAAACAAAACTAAGAATCTTTACTACCCCTATTTGTATCCTAAAACTAAAGGAAGAGTCTGTCTTCTATACAGAGGCAATATTCAATAAACAATAGTTTCGAATTTCTCAATTCTCTAAAATCAAGCAAGCATTTCTGCTCACATCCTTCACCATCTCAAAGCCCCCCCACAGGTTCGTGTGTTACATGTGTCACCCATAGGTGGCACTCTCTGGGGAGGTTGTGCTAATCATTCTGACTCCATCTGAGCTCCGATTTCTGTCTGAGTTGCAAACAAGCAGCTCCTTCCTGCTCCTGCTACCATGGACTAAGATGCTTCCTCCAATATGTCTCCTCCACTGTGGTGGACTATATCTCTCCAAACCATGAGGCAAAGTAAATTCTTCCTCCTTCTGTCAGGTAATTAGTTAATAGTGAGGAAAAATAACTAATATAACCATTTACGTACACACACACAGTCTATTTAAATCGTCTCTAGACTAGAACTCCTAGCTTTGTAAAGGCATTCCATGGTGTGGCCTACCCAGTTAAATGTGTTTGTTTGGTCACACATTTCCTCTTTGCGCCACAGAAAGCACACGTTCCATTCTTAAAAACAAACATTTGTTGGTTGGGTTGTTGATCTCTGTAAGCCACTCCTTATCAGGCCTCAGAGATATAAATGGATCCACTGGAGAGAGGACAGTGATGGATGAGTATCTTCTCAGGAACCCAGAGCCTTGCCTCCTCCCTGCAGCTGTTGGCATTCACCACACTTGCTCAGCTCCAGCACTAAGGGATATATAATAGACACAGGAGGGCCCATAAAAGTAACATCTGAAACTGCAGCAGAGCTGGGTATTGATTCATTCATTACTATAAATTTTTTGTCATTACTATGAAATTGTTCTATCTCGGGAAGAATTGATAGATGTGGTTGGAAGCTGAAGCCCATGGTACAAAACTTTCCCCCTCTTCTGTAATTCCCTGTAACTCTTCTTCGGAAGAATCATTATTCCTTATTACATGGCTCTGGCATGCCACCTATTTAGATAAATGCATGGACGAGTGAGCAGTAAATATTCATAGTGGCCCATGTGTCAACGATATATGTCACTAATTAGATAATTTAGTGGCTCAAATAAATAAATAAGAAAATAGAAGCACTCCCAGGAAAATGGCAGAATAGCACATAGAACCCCTGAAGGAGTCTATGCAGACTAAGAATCTAATAGCTTTTCAGGCTCCAGATGTCACCTGGCATGTCAGCAGCTCATCTGATTAGAAGGTCAGAGCAAGACTTGAAGGGAACCCTTACACATGGCAGAAAACCTGCCCTACAAGAGGAAGACATCTGCTTGGGCCTCCTCAGGGACTCCTGGCTGGTGGTCTAGGAAGTCCACTGAGAAGTAGTATCCAGCGATCTGAGGGCCTTTTAATCTCTTCCACTTTTTCATTTTGTTTTGTTACATCTGATGTTTACAATTTTGTCAATATAGGACCAGGTTCAGAGTCTGAAGATAATGGGTTCAAATCCTGAGTTTGATGTGAAGGGAGACATTTCATCTTAATCTTGGGCCTTGGCGATCTTACTTGCGGTTGGGAATGATACAGTTTTGAGGACAGGGAAATGATGATGTTGATGGTACCACCTACAGTGGGCTGAGCCCTCCTGTGTCAATCATCAATCAAGGAAATTATCCACAGATGTACCCACAGGCCAATACAATAGAGGCAGTTCCTCAATTGAGGTGCCCTCTTTCCAGATGACTTTGTGTAGAGCTGTCAAAAAGCAACCAGTGCAATTACTCTTTGTGGTAGGCACATTCCTGTTCACATTACAAATTTTAGTGGTATTCCTGATCTTTGTTGATTATATGCCAGTATCATATCCCAGTCATGCAAGTCACAAACATCAATAAATGTTGCCAAATGTGTCCCAGGCAAACTGTCCCAGAGTGGGATCTCATGCACTAAGACAAGGGTCTTCTTTAGAGACATTGAGCATCTATAAATATCCCGTGCCTCATTTTCACCATTCGCAAAAATGGGTATGACAATGATTACAGAGTTGATGTAAAGATTAAATTAATCCGTTCACTTAAAGCAATTAAGATCTCACCATAGGGAAGGCATTTTGATTAATATTTAGACAGTGTGACTAGTTCCAGTGGCAAGATGTTTCTTTTTTAAATGCATTTGCTAAGTGACTTATTTAAGTGAGCCAAGTTTGACAATTTATTTTAACATAAATAATAGTGTAGGTAGGATAAAGAGGTGCCAAACCAGAAGAAGATGTGTTATAAAGGTTGTAGCTGGAAAGGTGTGTTTAAAAAGTGGGATTGGGGCATGTAGACAGATTCTGGGTCTTAATCTTAGCTCTATTGCTCATTAGAAATGAGACTCTGAACCAATGACTGAACTTCTTTGACCTCATATTTACTAACTGAAAAAAATGACAGGTCCACAGAGAGGTGTGATTAAATAAAATCAGGAGAATATACTCCAGGCGGCTCAACAGAGGGACACTAACAACCTTACAAACTTACTTCCTCCCCACTCTTACTCTGTTGTCAATAATTCTATTTTTCTCACCACTTACAGTTGCATAACAAGTCACCCCAAAACTTAGTGGCTTAAGACAACTATTGCTCATACACTCAGTATCCCGCTGTAGGAATATGGGCTGAGCTCAGCTGGGTATTTCTTCTGGTCGTCTCCAGTGAGGTCATATATGCTATCATATAGGGTCTGACTCTTCCAAGCTTGTTTATTCACATTGGAATGCCTGTACTGGCTTCCCTCCAGGATTCTCACTATCTTCTAAAAGACCAGCCTAGATCCAGCATGAAATCAGCTATCTTCAAGAAGACCAAGAATAGACATGCATAGCCTCAAGGCCTAGACTCAAAAACCCCATGTCTCTTCAACCATGTTGTGTTGGTTAAAGCAAGTCTCAAGATTCACTTTGGACTCAGAGGATGAAGAAATCAAATACAAGTCACATAGCAAAGGTACTTGTACACAGAGAGGTATGATTCACTGGAGCCACTTCCATCACAAGGGCCCACACTGTCTGCTGGGGAACAGCCCACAGCATTCTCCCCTCTTCTTTTTCCATAAACATTCATGTTGGATGCCATTCACATGACTAGCAGGCAAGCATAGAGGTGTCCAGATGTTCATGAACACCCTCAGACTAGAGAAGAAGCACAAAGCACCACAAAAATTTGTAACCACCACAGCTATTTATGGTACCTCAGCTCAAGGTCACCCACAACAGCTCATTTTGCTGTCCAGAGAAGCTGGCACTTGTGTAGGATTTCCCACTCCACTCAAAATCCCCATCCTCCCCTACATTCAAGAATAGACAGCAATGAGAACCAGACACTACGATTCTTATAGTGACTAACCCCAAGTCTGTTTTTCTTAACACAATTAACAAAGACATTATGTCAAGGCATTATGTCAAATGTCAGCTTATCACTGTTAGTAACAAGAAGCATCAAGAAGCCTCAGAACAGCTAACAAAAAGTCCAACAGCTCAGAAGAGGGTCAACTCATCTGGATGGGTCTCACTAACCTAGGTAGTGAAGTTAAAATTAGAAATTCATTCCCACTCACCCCAGTTTTCATCTTTTTTCTGTAGTCACCATCTAAAAGGTGAGGCATGTTTTGTTAGATCTTCCACCCTGAACAACACATTTCTAGTGATTTTTCTCTAGCCCACCAAACCTACCCTCTTCTAAGTCTCCACCCAGCATTGAGTGCCAACCACAGTTGTGTCACATCCAGATCTTGATATCAAGCCTGGGTTCCCAGCAGGGCTGCATCACTTCTTCACTTCCTGCCATCTATCCACCCAAAGGAGAGACTCCAATTCCAGTCCCAGCCTTGTATCCGTGTGTGTGTGTGTGTGTGTGTGTGTGTGTGTGTGTGTGTGTGTGTGTTTGTGTAACTGTATGTGAGTGCACACATTTGAGCCTGAGTGTATGTCCAGGTGTGTATGCATATGTCTATGTGTATTGGTGTGTACACATATATGTATGTGTCTGTGATGAGTACATGTATTACCATAGGGTATCTTTGTGTTCCTGTATGTGTATATATATGTCTGTAGTTTCTGTGTATCTGCATATATGTCCGTTTCTCTCTGTCTGTGTGCATCTGTGTGCCTGTGTGTGTAGTATGTATATGTATCTGTGTGTGTATGATGTATACGTGTATACAGTTAGATCACGTCACTTTCCTTTTCACATTATCCTGGTAGTTTTATGTTATCTATGGAATGCAGTCCCAATTCTTCCGTCTGTTCCACACAATCTTGTCAGTCCCTTCCTTTCTGTCCTCACTCTGCCTCGCTCTACCTCCCCAGACTCCCCTTCTTGCTCACAGACACACCACACACATTCTTCTACCAGATCCCCTGCATGTGTGGCTCTCTCTCCCCGACACTCTCTCCTGAAACTCTCTGCTGATTCATTCACTTTGTTCATGTCTTAATCCAAGTATTACCTCCTCAGAGAGGCATCCCTGGGCTGCCTCCCTGCAGCCAGATGTCACTCACCCTTCTCCTTGCCTGCTTTGTTTCTCTTTAAAGGACTTTTCACTCCACCAAGTCTTGACAGCCTGTGACTGTCTAGTCGCTCACTGTCTGTCTCCCACTAGAAAATAGTTTCCATCAAATCAAGGACTAGATTGTCTCTGTTCTTTACTGTTCTTTATCCAAAAACCATAGACACTAAATAAACATTTTTGGGAAATGACTGACATTACTGATAAATAGTAAATTATTTGTCCAAAGTAAGAGTGTTCTCAGCACTCTGACTCCTTTTTTTTCATTCCAATTAGATAAACTTGTGTTACTTAAATATGAGAAGAAACACAGTAGAAATCATTTTGTGTGAACATAGATATTTTATTGAACTTCTCTATCCACTATCTCTGTCTTTTCCCAGATTTAAACGATGTTTAAATAAATAGAAGTTTAGAGCTATGCAACATCACATTACATATTAACAGCAAAGTCTACTCTTTTTATCCCTTAGTATTGCCCACAGGCTATCTGTATTTATGCTGGACATACCAGAATTTGGAGGGAAAACCCTTTGATGCTTTCTATTACATAGACACTCACACCTGGGCCTGGGAAGATGGTCTACTGGGCAAGAGAGCTTGCTACATGAGCATGAGAATCTGAGTTTGAGTCTCCACCACACAGATGCATAAAAAGCCAGGCCATGTCTCTACTTGCCTGTAACTTCATCATTGAAAGGCAGAAACAGATAGATCCCAAGAGCTAGCTGTCCATCCAGCCTAGCAAACTGCATGCACTTCACCTGAATACAACACACACACACACACACACACACACACACACACACACAAAGTCAAACACACACAAAGTCAAACACTCAAAAATTGATTTATTTGTCATTAATTTATAGTACACAACTCAACTTAGTAACTTGTGACTTTCCAAGCAGGATTTCAGAGTGTTGTTCAGGCTTGTATAACTCATAGAAGGATTCCAGAATGGTATTTTGACAGGTTTTTCTTTGGCTGCTGCACTTTATTAAGTTCATTGTCTAGTTCTATTGATTCCCTACTGGTGCAGGCTATGCCCAGTGACCAAGGATGAGCACACATTCCTCCTAGTAACCAGTATGGAAGTCATTGGTGCATTCCTCAAACATTTGCACTCTGCTTCTGTATACTTAGTAAGATTCTATTTTCCCAGCCCCTTTGACAATAACTATAGCCTTGTGACTTTCTTCAGTCAATGACACATGACCTAAAGCGATATGTTTCCCTTTTTTGGTGGAAGATTAAAGAGTCAGAGTATAATTTTGCTTTATGTCATGGAGACTGAAAAAGTACATGCTAAAAGGAACCCTCCTTCAACAGGGAATTTGTGTGACTCTGGTGAACAGATACCCTCTTATTCATCATTGCTGGAAATGTAGCAGAATTGGAGAGGAAAGGAGAGATGAAAGCAGATGTGAGGGAGGGAGGAAAAGATGGAGGGAGAAGGACATAGAAGATGTGAGAGAGAAAGGGGGAGAGAGACAGAGAGACAGAGAAACAGAGACACAGGGAGACTAAGTTAAGACAATAGCCACTAGGAGTTGGGAGGCATTTTTTTGAGACAGTCCACACCAAACTTCTGTAGAGACTGAGTTACTTCACAGGGCTCCCAGAATTCTGCACAACTTTTCTGTTCATCATCAGTCAAGTTGTAAACCAAATGTCTATATCTTTGTCTTCTAGTTCATAAGCTTCAGCCAGTCAGGGAACCTAGACATACATGTCCACATTGGCTTTAGAACACAAGAAAGGTGGCCCCACCCAGGCCATGAGACTTGCAGTGCCACCAAGGTCTACTATTCAGGGAGAATAGAACCCCCATCCTATGACTAAGCTTGGATACTCAACAGATTTATGCCTGAGCTCTGGTTTCTCTGGTCTATGGCTTTGAGCAACTGCTGTCATTCTGTTTAGCTTTGATCTCCTCAGCTAAGGAATGAGGAACTTGACACTGTATACCTCAAATAGGTGGCCTGAGACTTCATAAGATGATAGAAATAAAGAGCCCCTGCTGTGCCTATGGTATGTTAGATAATGACATCTTTAAGAAGCAAACATGTTTAACTTTGGGCAGTTTCATATGGTCTTATGTGTCAGTGGCAACTGATACAAATCATTTTCCCTCCTTGATGGCTTCCCACACAGCTTTGTCAGGTCTATTCATAGCTGTCATCTGTCCTTCCCTGAGCTTATAGCATGCTGGTGTTTTGCTTTTAGCCTGATGTTCTAACCATCCTAAATGTACTACATTATTGAGGCATAAGCTCTACCTCTGAATCCGTAAGCCACCTAAAAATTGGGCAGGCCTTGGTCTATGCTTCTCTTCCTCTGCCTCTGCTCCATAGTATTAATGATACCCCTAGATGCACTGAAGCATGTGGACCACACACAAAGGAGAACTGTCTGAAGAATTTACTCTAAAGATACTAATTTTTTATACTTAAAAGGGCATGGAGACATGGCTGAGAGATTAAGGCTGTGTATTGTTCTTTCAGAAGACTGAGTTTGGATCCCAGCACTGGATCAGGAGGCTCACAACCACACATAATTCCAGCTCCAGAGAAAGCCAGCGCCACCTTCTGGCCTCCTCAGGCATTACACTTATGTGCATACACACATAATTAAAAATAAAAACTAATATAAATTTATTTTAAAGGAATATTAAAAGGGATTTTTCCTATATTGCCTGCTATTTCAACCAGAGATAGTATTTCTCCATCATCACATCTCCCTACTCTCAGTCTCAAGGGTTACAGTGGTCAATAGATTCCATCTGTCTACAGAAGACATGGGGCTACTTCATGCTTCCTCCTGTTTGTCCCTGACATTCTTTGCACTAGAAAAGTCTTCCTTCTCCTTCCTATCCTTCTTTCCCACACTTCAAGCTTGTGCTTTGAGATAACTGAAACAGTCCTTCTTGAGAGAAGGGAGCTCATCTGTCTGTTCACTGCTATTCTCCCAAAGTGGTGCCTGCATTCCATTGATACAAGCTGATCTAACAATTAAATGAATGAAATGACCTAGTTTGGGGACAAGTGCTTCAGAAAGAGTGGCCTGTTCCATGTTGCTGGGCAAGCCTCTCCTATGCTCTCCTGAGACACTATGGTAGGGCCTCAAAATTCTCAGATATGATGCTGCCTCACTCTGCTGTTCACCAAAGTCGGAGACCTTTTCCTTTGGGGAGGACTTGGAGTCATCCTGGAAGGTGTCCACCAACACACCTCTGTCAATTTTCTCTATCTTTCCTGGCTTATGAAAAGACCTCTAACCCCAGGCCAGGATCTCAGGACTTTCCAATTCTAATGGCATCATGAGTCCTATTCAGGGACTTACTTCCCAGAGAAGGACCCATGCTTGTCAGTCTCCAGACAGAGCTCAGTGGATTCTTCCCTCTAAGCAAAATGGCAAAGGGGGAGTCATCAAGCCTGTGATTTATTCTGTATCAGAAGTGCATTTGCTTGGCCTATTTTGCCAAACAGAAGAACCTCAGGTTCACTTAATACAACTCAATCTGAATATTTCCATCCGTTATTTCCATACAGATTAGCTTCACACGGGCCTAGGTATAAACACTTCAGATGGGCTCCCGGTTCTATAGGGTAAGAAGCTGCAGCACAGAAGGGCGATCATGGCTATATTAAGTTTCTTTGTGGTTCAGCAGGCGGCTGCTCAGACTTCTAAAGGAGCACACAAAATAAGAAAAGTTTATTGATTAGTTTACAAATAACTGTCGTATAAGAAAAGATACTGAATAGCAGGCTGGCTTGCCGATGGCTTACTGCTGCAGCCCTTTCATTCCCCAGCCTCTGGAGATGGCCCCAAGAGGGAAATAAAAGGAACAGAGTGAATTTGTTGTCTCGATAAATAAGAGGTTGCGCCAGGCTAAAAAGTAAATAAGCAAGACCCTTTATTTGAGGCTGGTTTGGAGTACGCCATTGTATTCCTACTCCATTTCTCTGGAAAAAAAATATTATTTTCTCCTCTGGCTGACTCAATAATCCTCTTTACATGGACGGCACTGCACAACACAGGCAACAGGTGCTGATGTGGGTTCTCCAGGCACAAGTGGCCCATGGAGTGATTTTAGGCAAGAGACAAAAACCTTGAAAGCATGCAACTGGTGGCCTGGGCTTGGACAACTCTCGACCTGGGGAGAGGAAGGCCATTTGAGGTGAGGAGATTGCTCTTGGAGAAAGCAAACACAAGAGCAACATCAAGACTCCTGCTTCCTTTTGGGAAACCTTGACCAGTTACATCACCTCTCTGAGGGGAGCTTCCTTGATCAGGAAGGCTGGTTAGGAGGATTTGGTTTAATGGGGAATGTCCAAGCCCAAGACCTGGTAAGTCTCTGACTCATGTCCCAGAGACCCATTCTGATGGTCAGCCATATGAGGGAAATGATGTGAGAAGGGCTCAGATGTAAGCCAGGCAGAGAAAGAGGGGGCTTCTGGGAACTGCCAAGGTGCTTGGTTTGATGTACAGAGACATGATATATAAGATAATAACTCACAATGTGGAAGAATTTCAAGAAAATTTAAAAATTAAGTGCATTAGTGTTTGATCTAGAATCAATATAGTAAAGATTGCAAGACTAGCAATAACACTACTGAGCTTAGATAGCATTACTGGTGATGATGGGGACCAAATACAGGACCATAGTCCACATGAATTTCAAAGACACAATGACGTGTTGAACCCCTGCCTCTGCACTAAACCATTGACAATCAAAAAACTATGATGGAGCCCAGGGAGACATCTGAAAACAGCTAAATCAATAGGAGCTCAGGGTTCTTGCCAGAGGGGTAGCTGAATGCTTCCCAGTGGGATGGGGGAAAATAGAAAAGAGGTGTTCAGGTTCTTCTAAGTCAGCCCCTGCTCTATCATGAAAGCAAGTCTGTCTAGCCCAAATCCAGACATTGGTACGTGGGGCTTGCAGGCAAACTTTCAGAGAGTGAAAGGTAAATGTATTTACTGTAGGGAAAGGTCATGTGTTCACACATTCAACAATACATTCCAGGCAATGCAGCAGAGCAAAGCTGCTATGTTGGAAAATGGAGCATCATAGAAAGACCTGGAATCTCCCCTATAGTCATTGACTTGCTGGATTTTTCCCTCTCTCCTTAATCTCTTCTTATCCATCTGTAAATTAATGATAAAACATTTCTATTTCAGTGTTGCTCTGAAGACTTAAGGTTCATCCATTTTTTATCCTATGAATACATGTTAATGCCTATTATGTACTAGAGAATATGTCACCAAGACCAGGTCCCTGATTCCATGAGATGTACTCAAAGGCTCAAGATATCATGTGAGATAAATGGAAAGGTCAGTTATAATGACATATGACCCCAGGGCAGCTACTGGTGACAACAGGAAGAACAAACAGGGGCTTTGGACTTAGAGAGCAAGGCAGGAAGTTTAGATTTCATTTTCACCAGTCATCAGAAGCCTCCAAGCAAGGGAAGGAGTGGTGTGGTGTGCTGTGTATGCTAGGACTAAAGAGAAATGTGCAGAGGGGACAGAGTCAAATCAAGATGCCAGCAAGGAGCACCCCAGTACCACAGACAGAAAGAAATGGGAAGGGGCTGGATAGGAACTATGAAGATCAACCAGGATGCTTTCCTTAAAGAGCCAGAGAGTGACTACACTGGACAAATTCAATGTCAAAAGACAGTCTACATAATCATACAGCCATTTTAAACCATTTTGTTAACAAGTAAATAAAGTCCATTCTTAACTCCAAAGCCATAAAACAAACACGTAAACAAAAACAGGCAGATAGCTACATCTGACCCATAGTTCCTAGCTTTCTGATAAGACAATAAAAGGATGAGTCTTTGTATTTCCAAAATGGACCTGGTGCTTCGTCTCATGGTAGACAAGCACTCAGGAAGAACTTCATGCTTAGTACTTGCTGGAGTGTGTGGTGATTCCCAGCTATTGAGTAGGGTTGGGATATTAACCAGGTGACCAGGATACCACTGCTTGGTTTGGCCCCCATTTTCTTGTCTTTGGAGTCATCAGTTTGCTCAGTGTGGCTTTGGGGAGACTGCTAACAACTGGGACTCTCTCCTTTTTCCTATTTTTGGGCATAGTGCCATGGCTCTATTGACATTCAAGTAGATGTGTAGAATTCCAGAACTCTCAGATGGAAATGTCAACATTTTTCTTCTTTGGACATGATGTGCATATTTTATGTCAGCTCACAGACATGTATTGGAACTGGGAGGGAAAGGATGAAAGGGTGTAGCCACCAGGTCTGTGAAGTCTGATTCATTTGGTTTGAGGTCAAAGACTGGGGACTCCCCCAGCAAACTTTGTTGCCTGGTGATGTCTGCAATAAGGAAATCAGAGTTCCTCACACAGAAACATCTAATCCATAGGGATTATTATAGCACACAATCCACACCCATATGCTTTTCTTCTAAAGTACAACTGCACTAAAGTTGCAAGTTGGCTAATCTTTGCTGGTCTATGGTCATGCACGGATACAATCTAAGGACAATAAGGCATCAGCTACACAGCCATCTTCCTTCCAATTTCATTTATAGTTTATATTATACATAGTATGCTATTTATGTTGAGCTACATGTTTTATCTCTATTCCTTACATGATATATACTTGCATGTTTATGTTTATATAAGTGTGTATATTAATTTATTATACATACCCACACTTAATCTATGAAGCAGTGTTGCTGTAGAAATTTCTTAAAGTTTATTTAAAGGAAAAGCAGCTCCCTGACTCCTAATAGTGCTGCTGGCTCTCCTTCAAGACTTCCAGAGTTTGATTTTTGCTTTCAAACTGGAGTGACCTATTACTTTTTGTTAATGTAGCCTTGGTCCCAAGGCTTGCTTTCTGCTCTTTCATTTTACCTAACATTTTACTTGTGGCATTTTCTACGGCCCTTGGGGACTTTCAAATCTTCTACCATATCTGCCTGGATGGTAGCTTTACTATTTAAAGATGAAAGCAAACTGCACAGTTGAACTTAAAGATTGTTTTCTATATATTATTTCCCTATGATAAGTAAGGATTTAGTGACCATATCTCCCTTCATAAATATCTTTAGTTTTCCATAGCATTCAGATCTAGGCTTTAGCATAAACCTAGAAGGCTGACTGTCACAAGTCTTTCGAAGGACAGCATTGATTCTTCCTGGGAACCTAAGGTGACTATCCATCCCTCCAGAGCCTTGAAATCCTTGACTATTCTTTGTTAAAGAAGAACTTTGTCAGCTTAATTGGTAGAAAAGCTTTAAGCTGTATCCCCATGTTCATTAGATAAATACATTTCCTTGATTTAATTGCTTTTTAGTCTGATTCCACAACTTTTCTTCTTTGCTCTTAAGGAGGAGTTACTACCTCTCTCCTATCTCCAGTGTTTGGGTGCTAATTAGCCTCTATCTCTTTGTTAGCAAGTTACCCACAATCTCTCCCTTACTCTGAAAAGCAATTTACCTGCCTGCTTCAGATTTTAACCACATCAAATGATGATGAAGAGCCTAATGACGAAAATATCTTCCTTGGGCATATAGATTCCGGGACATGGCTCCAGGCAAGTCTCCCTGACACCCCCTCCCCAGTCTGAGAGGACAGTTTTGGGCTTGTGTTGCAATTGAATACTCTTTATCTGCCCTTATGTAACACAGATGACTCACTGTGCAGTGTGAGTCACCCAATCTCTGACCTGAGGCATCTCCGCCAGCTTGCAGAGTCTCCCACCTGCCCAGATCCCTGTCTGAATGGAGATAGCATGACTCAGCCGAGGGGAAGAGGAGGTGCTCCTTCTCTGTCTGACTGGTGTCCTCTGCTTCAGGAAGCTCCAGCTTGACAGCTGAGAGAAAGGCCACACAACTCACGTCAGCAACGGATCCCCATGCAGGAAGGAGCAGCCAGAGGCCATTTGGTCTGGCTACCAGCTACCAAACATAGAGAGGAAATGGGCACAATATCTATGTAGGGCTGGAAAGAACTGCTTGTTTGTTTTCTTCTTTCCTGGCCTCACAGGCAGTCCAAGAGGCTTGGAGAAACTCAACTGCCAATAAAGCATTTATTATTTCCCAAGCACTGTGTAAGACATTTACTTCTGTTAACATCACAGGAACACAAAGTTGTTGCCACTATCATGCCCATTTGACAGATGTGGAAGCTAAAGTCCACAGGGAGTAACCCACTGCTGGGCCACACACACAGACACACACACACACACACACACACACACACACACACACACACACACACCAGGACTTAAATCCAGTCTCTAGAGCTTTCCCACTTAACTGCTAAACCAGTCTTCTCCAACTGTAAAGTACACATGAGTCACCCAAGGACCTTGTTAATGCACAAGCTCTGCTCCGGCTGGTTTGGGATGGGAACTGCAGTTCTGCATTTCTAGTGAGTTTCCAAGTGAGGAAAAACTGCTGTCACATTGAATGGCACAACTCTTGTATTACATCGGTCTTAATCGGAAGATACTGTAGTTATTGGTCCCTTCCTTTGTTTGTTTATTCATTACCTACTTCTATATTCAGTCAACAACTACTGAGTCTCCACCATGAGCCATGCATAGAGAACAGAATGATAGGCGAACCTTATCACAGTCATAGAGAAAATCAGTTCGCCAAGGAGAAAACCCCTACTTCGCCCCTCCACAAACACAGTAAGGCCTAAACCAGAAGGCCATTCCTATGAAGCAGGTGCACAAAACAGTTGACTTCATTAGTGAATGACACAAAGCATTCTGAAACAGAGGTGAGGAGTCCCAGAGAAGGGGAGCTGGGATGATACTCTGGAAAGTGCTGCTCTGTCAGTGAGAGGATGTCAACTTTCTACCCCAGCATCAACTGAGTAGAAGAGGACAAGAGGGAAATGACAGGCTTTTGCTAGAGACTCCTTCCTCCCAGCCCTACATCCTCAGGCTTTTGCTTATCCCATTCTTCCCACCAACACCATTTTCCCGGATTAGTTTCTCTTCTTCCAATTTTAATAAGATACTCGACTGAGGCTACTTAAAGAAGGAAAGATTTCTTTTGGCTCACAGTTTCAGAGGATGTACAGTTCATTATGGAGAGACAGGCACCGTGTTAGCAGCTTGGCTCATTCCAGCTTCAGCCTCCATTTCTGGCAGCAGACACCAGGAAACAGAAAATTCAGGCTCTACCAAGAGGCAGATTTCACATTTAAGGCCCGCCCAGCCATCCTCTTCTAGGCTACACATCCCAAAGGACCCCACAACAGTGCTAAGGACCAAGTGCTAATGGAGGAGATTTCACACCAAGCTATAAGACTGCTAGAGTGCCAAGGACTGGTCACAAACCAGATCATTCAAGGTCTATTCTTCCATTGTTTCCACTGACAGCTGAGAAGCGACTCTGGGCTGTGGTAAGACATTTAGCTCTCACTCTGTGCCAGATCTGAGATATTTGCATAAGGAAAAGTCATGTAACACCTGTAGACAACTCTGACATCAGTAAAACTGTTATCTCTATTTGTTAAGTGAGGCAACTAGGGCACCAAGGAGTTATGAAACTTCTCCTAATCATCCTAATCATCCAGCCCAAAGCACATAGCTGGATTAGAAGCCAAGCAGGTTCTTTTGCAGAAAGCAACAAGGCCCCATAAACCACCACGCCTGTTACCATCACCCTATCTCATCTCTTGAATACAGAAGAATTCACACTGAGACCTGTACTCCTGAGAGCAGGTGCAGCAGGGCCTTTGGAAGCAGGGAAATAAGAGTAGATGATTAGGTGGGGACAGTAGTTGGGTCAAGGAAGGAGCAGTTTCATAGATTCACAAGTTCATGGTGGTTGCTCTAGAGGCCTTCCAGGAAAGCATCCAATGGGGCCACTAAATACTATTGGGTTTGTCACCAAAATTGCTCTAGAACATAGGCCATCTGAAATGGTACTGAATTTCATATAGTTCATCTGTTGACCAATAATGAAGGATTCTAGGCACATTTCAAGCCAAGGCCAGGGTCCATGCTCTTCACCCACAGCAACCTCCAGAGGGAAGTCGTGGGTGCAAACAATATATTCATGGGTCATATGTTCCACCTGTCGTGCACCAGAATTTTGATCCCTCCAAACCTGAGAGGACCTACTTATATTGTTATGCTGACCTAAGGAGGACATCTCATTTCTACTAGCACAATGTTTCTCAAAGGGGTGATCCCAAGACTGGAGGCATCAACAACCTTTAAACTTAAATAGTGGATACAGTGCAAATTCTTTTTTTTTGCCTATGTATATGATGTGTATGCATGTATATTCACATATCTGTAGACACATATGTGCATCTGTCCACATGCATGCATGTGCATGTATATGCGGGGCCAGAGGTTGATGCAGCTGTGTTCCTCCACTCATCCCCACCTTGGACATTGAGGCAGAGTCTCTCATGGACCCCAGAGCATGCCAGAACAGTCAGCTTACTCTGAGGATCCCCGGTCTCTGCTTTCTGAGTGCTGGAATTACAGCCAGGCTGCCATACCCACCCAGATCGAAACTTTGATTTTCATGCTTGCACAAGGCAAGTGCTTTTACCCACTGAGTCATCCCCCAGTATTACAGTGCAAAATCTTGAGCCCTTGAATCAAAAACTCTAGTGTGGGGCTTAGTTTCAGCAAGGCCTCTGGGGGACTCTGAGGTGCACTGGGGCTTGAGAACTACCCTTCCATTAGTGATGAGGCGCTGGTGTGAGACGCCAGGGGCTTAAGCCCTGAGTTAGTCACTAGATAACTACTACCTCCTTTCCAGCTACGCAGGCTTTCGAACCTTGGGTTTCCCACCTACAGGGGAGAAAAGCGTAAATAATAATCAGGGGATTGCCATGAGGATTAACAGAAGGACATCAGGCAGGCTCCTAGTATGCAACTCTGCTCAGGGCCAACAGTGGGCTAAGGTTACTCCAAATTTTAACAGCAGTAGTTTCCAACAAGGCAGCCTGGCAGGCCAGGAACATTATTTATACCTTTATGGACTATGAATGTGCAGGATAGATTTTCACGCCATCCCTAACCTCTGCCTGTTAGATGGTAACAGCATCTCTATCTTTTATCTCTTAACTGTGATGACCAAAATAATCTCCAGGTATTGATAAACACTCCTCAGACAGCAAAGTCCATTGCTTTTGAAAAACCACTATTCTAAAGAACTGGAAAAGTTGGATCCTGGAGGGAAGGGGAAAAAGCTTGGGGGCTTCCAAGAAAATTTGAGTTTCATGAGATCATGGGTTAGAAGTCATCTGGGAAGTTACTTGAAGGAAGTAGGCTGAGATGTTGGAACAGAGCAATCTCCAGAAAATCCTGAGGCTGAACACATTGGAAAAGAAATCCTCAAAGCATCCTGAGTTGTGCCTGGCAGCGGAGTAGATACAACCAGAAGCTCCAAGGATGACCTGAGGCTTCTGAACTGAAAGAAGAAAGGGGACAGGAACCAGTTTCAAGGTCTTGTATTGTCTCTATCCAAGACACTTCATCACTAGGCCACAGACTCTGGAGATCAAAATTCAGCTATATGACATCCTTTTAGTCAGGAAGTATACTGCTGATCAAGAGAATGCCAAAGGTCACAGGTGGACTGAGCACAAGGAAATCCTGAGTAGGGGTTATCTGCATTAACAATGGTTTCTGAGGTATGAGTGAGAGGGTCTTCCAAACCCAGTGAAGTCTACTGGAAATGCCTATATGAAGCGATGTATTGAGAATATTGCTTCTTTAACTGACAGGGAGAATGTACCAACATTGATGAGTGATGTCTTCCATGGCTAAGTCAAAGGAAAGTAGAGTGCTTGGGCACAGTGTCTACCAGTCTGGATTTAAAGTTCTTCAGGCTGCATGTCATCACAATTTTGATTAAATGATGAATGAATGGACAGAAGAATGGCTCTTATATTTAATTGTCTCAAAGTATCAGCTAGAAGATATGCTTAGCTATTGGTTGTGTATATAAATAAATTTTCAAGAGTCCATTTTCAGAGTTGTTTGAGGGTACATTCATCGATTCAGCAATCCATTTATTTTGTTTTCCATTTCTACTGTATTTAGAATGTGTGCCAAGTCCTGCACTGGGGTGATAAATATGTACTGTGTGGAATGCACAGCACTGTGTGAGACAAAAGTTAAACAAGAGTTGAGGAGATACTCAATAGTCAAAGTGCTTGACACACAAGCATGAGGACCAGATCCCCAGAGCCATAGGCTGTTGGAAGCAAGCTGGATAGCCTGTCTAGCTGTATTGGAGAACTCTGTGTTCAATTGAGAAACCCTGCTCCCTTGAATAAGGTGAAATGCCATCAAAGAAGACTCCCAGAGACATCTTAGGGTGGGCCAGAGCAGAGAAAATGGAGCAAGCATGAAGGAAGGAATGAGTAGGAAAGGCCCCAGGCATGTTTACAGAGGTTCAAGAGCAAGGCCATTCAAGGATGTTGGGTCTCCTCATTGAGACAGAATTGATAACACACAGTCTACTCCATGAGATCAAGGGCCAGGAACATTCTGTTAGTTCGTCCATCTTCACATCTCATACTAGACACGCAATCTACAGGTGATATGTAGAAATGAAGGGAGTGACTGAGTGTGGAGGATACATGCACTCAGATGCACAGAAAACTATCTCATTTGACCTTCTAATTGTCCTGTTAGAAGACCAGGGACACAGGGGCAATGCCACAAGATGCCACTAAGTATCAGAGCTGGAATATAAACATGATTTCTCTCTCTCTCTCTCTCTCTCTCTCTCTCTCTCTCTCTCTCTCTCTCCATCTCTCTCTTCCTCTGTGTGTGTGTGTGTGTGTGTGTGTGTGTGTGTGTGTGTGTGTGTGTGTGTGTGTTTAGCTCAGGTCATCAGGCTGAGTGGCAATCACCTATTTACCCACCTATTTACCCACTAAGCTGCTACAATGGCCCTGATTCTTCTCTTTTTGAACTTGGGAAACAATGGAGCTTAAAATACAGAGATCAAAACAGAAACTGTGCATCTGCTGCTGTGGCTGGACTTGTGGCAAACATCTGGCCAGCACCACACACAGGGCCTGTTCTGTAGCTCTGTACAGCCAAGGTCAGCCCCACCATGCCTGTCACATCACATTAGCTCAAGTTCAGGGAAATGGCATTTCTAGTCCTAATCATAATTCCTAGAGTTTTCTCTAGATTTGTAGTGACCTCATTTAGATCAGTTCTGTTCTCAGGGTATAGGGGGTGAACAGTCTAAGGTTCTCCACCTCTTGGGAATTAGTTCTACCTTGCCTTCTCACCTGAGTCTGTGATGAC
This sequence comes from Peromyscus melanophrys, assembly GCA_902168415.1. Lineage (NCBI taxonomy): Eukaryota > Metazoa > Chordata > Mammalia > Rodentia > Cricetidae > Peromyscus > Peromyscus melanophrys. The sequence continues at coordinate 31,785 of CABHPR010155045.1, forward strand.
ACAAACTGAAGAGATTCACCTGTCAAGGTCTGCAGTATTCAGGAAGGTTTCTGGTTTACTCACAAATCCTCCCAACTTCAGACACCCGTTCAGACCAAGCCTACGTGTCCTTGACACATCTCAGGTGATGATGGAAGATCCTGTCTTCCAACAAGGGAGAAGAGGTGGTGAAAGCAGCTTGGCTGTGGCTGGAGCCCATTCAGATGGCAGCCCGAGATGAAGGAGCAAGTGCAGAGTGAGGAAAAGGCTCACACCCTCACCCCAGCACTATCATCTCCACTTGGTGACTCACACCATGCCACCCGACCATCTCAGTATCTATGAAAACTCAATACAAGAACTGATGTGTTTTACCTGGCTGCCGAAACACGGAAGATAGGCGACCCAAAACAGTACACCTGAGCCTAGACACGTCTACTTGAATGTCACCCTTTTTCACAGTGAGAAGCCTTTGAGCTTTAGTTTTATTTAGTCATTACCACTTTGAGAAGAAAAGTAACTCAAAGTAATCCAGTTGGGACACCAGGGTAGACCCAGTCATCAAAGCATGACGGCTTGGCCCGAGGGGAGGATTTGGAGCAAGTTCTTCCCAGAATGTAATGGATGCAGTGGAACTGGCCCACAGGAAACGTTCTCAGCCCAGGCCCTTGAGTTTCACAAGTCATTCTGTCACCAGCCAGCAGAAATGAAGATGTTCCAAATGGCTACCTGTGTCTGACCCTCAGACTCTTTGCAGAGTGGACTCCAAAGACATAGGAATTTCCTGCGGAATCACATGCTGGGAGAAGGGAAAGGATCCAGCAAGAGAGGGAGCTTCTCTACCAGAAAGAGATTACTCAAAGATCTAACAATTTATCAGACCACGTTACAGGATGAGACTGAACCTCAGGCAATGATGGGCCGATGGAGAGTAGGACCACACCTTGACCATGGCTACTTAGATGTGCATATCCTTGGCCCTCTATTTAAACTTTGACCTTGATTCAGGACCCAAAGACAGACTTGGGTGGTTTAATTGGATCTCCTTGTCCCTTTTCCCAATATGACCCTTTCTCAAAACAAGGTAGACAGAACACAGAAGGCACACACATGAACATGTACATGCGAGAACACGCGCGCGCGCGCGCGCACACACACACACACACACACACACACATTTTAAAGTGTAAATACTTCTGAAACACAGGGCTTCAAGCTCATATCTATAGAGTAAGAGAACAAGAAGAAGCACGGGCCTTGGTCCTGAAATGTTATACCTTTGTTCATACTTCTCTTTTGTGTAGACTTCTCTTTCTTTGGAGCCATAGATGATTGTCTTTCAGTCCATCCCCATGACTAGCTCTACTAATGTTCTGTGAGCCATATTAACCTCTCCAAAGCCCTGGACTGGAGCCACTATCTACACTATAGTATAAACTATAAGGAAGTACAATTTACTGATACTTAATATGAGTCTTTATACGTTCAACTTCTTCAGGTCGCCCACCCTAAGCACCTCTGCCATTGCATTATTCAGGTGACATTTGCTGTTGAATTTTGGTGGAGAACCTTTACCAAATCAGTAAAGGCTCCTGTGTTTCCTTCACTTTTGAGACCAATAAATAGTGGTTTTATCACAAAAGTTACACAACATGAAAAATTTCAATGACCTGACATCCAGAAGAAAAGTGTGGTTCTGCTGATAGTTACCAAAAACTTCATATTAGCTGTCTACAGAAGTATTTTCCAGGTGTGGCTGGAGAGCTATGTGCATTAATCCAGCTAGGATCTCCTTTCCAGTTTCTGTGTCATGAAAGGCTCTCTTACAGGGAGGGGTTTGTGTGGACTGGCATTGGAATGTCTGCCACTTTCTGGTGATGGAGAAGAAGCCTTGTGATTCATAGACAGCCTTGCCCCAAGTGACACTCAAGCCTTAAAGATCAGGCAGTGTCTCTCTGTCCCTCATCCCACAGTTATCCTAATGTTTTATTTGTGTGTATGTCTTGGTTTGTCCTTGATTGTTCATGCAGTGCCAAGGAAGAGGTGAATTGTGACTTCTCCCTACTCCTTGGGTCTGTGACTCCCACAACTGCAGTGAGAAGATACTTCCCTCCATCTAAGAAAGTAACTAGGGGTATTTTTCTCCACACCAAATACTGTGCACAATGTTCTCCTTATAAATTCTACTCCAGTCACCCTTTCTATTGTTTCTCCAGCTACAGAGGCTGGGTCAGCTCTCCCAGATCTGCTCCATACATGCAGGTGTTGGATGTGAACTAGGCAGCCACAAACAAAGCAAGATCATTGCTTTCATGGATTCCCATGCTCTTCTCGCTACTGTCCCAACCTGCCTCTCCCTTGGGTTAGGCTTTGAAGCTTGACCCTGGCATAACTGGGAACCAGAGCCGGAACAGAATAACAAGGGTAGCATCCTAATTTGGTGAAAAGAACTCAGTGTCCTGGATTCAAACACAAACCATGTATTTCGTGCATGACATCTAAAAGGTGGGTTCATCTCTCTAGCGTTCATTGTGTGAATTGAAGGCTGGAGCTTTGCTCTGTGTATGAAGTAAGATGATGTCCAAGACCTTGGCCAGAGCCTGACTCATACCGGGACCTTAAGAATGATTGTCTTCAGTTGTATACTTATTGCTGAGCTTACCAAGCTCCCCATGATCACAGAGATGGTCTTGTTAAACTCAGTGGGTCACAAAACGAAAAGACATATGTGGTGGTTTGAGTGAGAAATGTCCCTCATAGACTCATACATTGACTTAGTCCTGGGTTGGTGGCATTGTCTGGGAAAGTTGTAGAACCTTCAGGAGGTGCAAGCCTTGCTGGAAGAAGCACATCACTGGGGGTGGGTTGTGACTGTTTATAGCCCCACTCCACTTCCAATTGGCTCTCTCTGCCTCCTTTGGATGGATGGAGATGTGATCTCTCAGCTTCCTGCTACCACTGCCTGCAATCATACCTCCCCTGCTATCATGGGCTCACCCTCTGGAACTATATGAGCCTAAGCAAACCCTTCTTTCTATGCATTGCCATGGATATGGTATTTTATCACAGCAACAAAAGCACCTGATGTGAATGTGAAGAAGAGATCTGGGGTAGGGTGACAAGGGTGGATGGTGAGAGCAGTTTATAATTTTATTTGGGTGTATGTCTCTCTGTCTGTTTGTTTGTCTGTCTGTGTCTGTGTATATGTATGCCACATGTGTGCAGTTTCCCTCGGAGGCCAGGGGAGGGTGTGAAAATCCACTAAAACTGGAGTTATGGTGGTTGTGATCCATCTGCTGTGAGTGTTGGGAACTGAACTCCAGTCTTCTGCAAAAGCAGCAAGTGTTTTTAACTTCTGAGCCCTCTTGCCAGCCCCCAGAATTTAATAATAATAAGATGAAAGAATAAGCAATGTTTCCTTTAAAAGGGACTAATTGATTCATCTGATTGGCTATAAGATGTCTCAGATCTGGTAGCTATAAGGGAGAGCTTAATAAGCTATACGTGTCTTCTAAGCCTTAGACAGACATATAAGCAAACATCAGTTTGTTAGCAATAAAGGAAAAGGGGAGGAAAGTACTAGATGCTGTGGCATGTACTTACCTTTCTGGATAGGACCCTACTTTCTGCATCAACCCAGAAGCATTTTATTTCTTACTGGATAAACTGTAAAGCATGTGCCCTGGGCAATCAAGATATGGCTAATCATTTTAGCAATAATCCTTGAAAATTAGTCATTATTGGAGGTGGCCAACCATTTGGTAGCAACAGCCTGCAGCAAGATTATTAACTGCAAAGGCAAAGACGATTATTTTAGCAAATTGCCATGGACTGGTCAATTCGAAACACAGAGGCGTGGTGCCTATCTGGAGTCTCTGAAACATCCTCTTATGGCCATAAGAAATGTTACTGCATAGGTCAGAAAAGCCATTGAGGTCCCCTTTCTCTCTGATTGGGACGAAGAGAGTATGATTATGGGCATGGGGTGAAGTGGAAGGTGTGGAGGCGAGTCCTGCCTACTGGGCCAAGGAGAACTGGCCAGATTATAAGGCTCAACCTGTGCCTAAAACTAAATGGTCTACTAGGAAAATTATTAGATATGTGAAGTAGTTCCATTTTTTTGTTTGTTTGTTTCTAAGAGATAGAAGGTTTATTGAAATCTAATTTAAATGATACTGTAATAAGAAGTGGGCCAGCCGGGCGGTGGTGGCACACGCCTTTAATCCCAGCACTCAGGAGGCAGAGGCAGGCGGATCTCTGTGAGTTTGAGGCCAGCCTGGGCTACCAAGTGAGCTCCAGGAAAGGTGCAAAGCTACACAGAGAAACCCTGTCTCAAAAAACCAAAAAAAAAAAAAAGAAGTGGGCCATTTTAGTGGAAAGTCTTGAGATTGTAGGACTAGCCTTAGGCCTGGATTCATCCAAGAACACTTGGTAAAAGTCAGTATTTGGTTATTTACCTAACTAACCCCATCTATGTTGGCCCCATGGGCAGGCCACATCAGATTCTCAAGAGATCCAGCAGAGGCAGTGAAACATCCCCCAGTCTCATATGCCTCCATTTCTAGCTGATGGTGATGTTTTTGAAACTTCTAGCATTTAAGGAAATAGATCACTGGGGTCATGTCATTTCATTGGCCATCTTGTCTCTGGCCTCTTCCTTTCACGATTCCCAGTCCACAGTGGGTTAATGAGCCTCCTCTGCCACACACTTCCTCCATCGTGTTATTCTTCCTCAGCCCGTGGAGCCAAATAATATGGACCATAAGCCACAACAAATCTTTCCTTCCTGGAATTGTTCATCAGGTATTTCATTCACAGTCTCACAAAATCATTGAAACAGTCCTAGCATCTGGAACTTGAGTCCTTTTCCCACCACAAACCAATCGTAGTGACTCGGGAAGGCGGAGAACTAACCAACAGGGGCAGAACCACAGGAGGGATGCATCCTGGGACAGAAGTGTAAGAAACAAGAGTAGTGAATGAATCTCGTGATAAGGCTAGAGATGTTTTATATAGCAAGGGGTCAAACTGGTGACTAAAAGGTTCATTGTGGGCCTAGGGGATGCCAGACCTAATCAGGAAAATCCTTACAGGCGTAAGTTAGCTGTTTGGGGTTAGTAAGTGAAAGCAGCCTCACACCAAGCTAATGAATCTTTGGGCTCATTAAATGGTAAGTCCTGAAACAGGACGGCCATTAGCCTTAGTCATGCTGGCAGAATATACTAGCTGGGAAGCGGTCTTCAGCAAAGATGGAAATAAATGCTGTTTGCAAAAAGATAGGGGGAAAACTCCTTATCCAAGGGATGGGGTCCACCACTGTTGAAACTGGGCAGCCTGAGTTGCTCTATGCCAGGTTCTCCTCAATTCTTTAAACTTGCTTGTGGCTCAAGTGGGAACATGCCCACCATCTGATTTTCCTTTTTGCATGTTTGGTCTGAGTTTATTCAATTCTTACAACAGCTTTATGAGATCAGCGTTCTATCATCAAAAGTTGTTTTTTTGTATTAGATGGGAAAACCTTAGATGTGAGAAGTTGTGGTCCTTGTTCAAAGTCACCTAGCTATTACATGACAAGCCAGGATCAAAACAGGTGAGCATGCACTGGAGCTTTGGCTCTGTCAGCCATAGTGGGACTGCAGCCACAATGCTGGGGCTTTCCTTCCTGGTGAACTTGAGATCTCTTCTCTGTCCAGTTGGAGAATGGAGATAATAGAACTGTTCTGTGTCGATGCTACCTCAGGGACATAAGCACAGGGCACTGAGCTCAACACCTTGCAGATGCTACCCAGAGTTAACGTCCCTCTTTTTCAACTGATACTTGAACTTCACCACTGAGGAAGCACTGGTTCCGGTGTCCCCTGAGGATAGAGAGTGATGGGAAGGATGTCACCTTCGAGTGGGGCAGCTTGCAGCAGTACCTTCACCCTACACCCCGTATTCCTCCCAAGACAGGGCTAATTTCACTCTGAACTCAGTTCATTTAAGGTCTCCACCCCAGAAAGAAACCCAGGATCTGTGGCAGTGAACTCAGCCACATTTGTTCCCCAGCCCAAGAATAAACAGAGAAGCAAGCTCCCCGTGCCTCCCAAAAGCAATGCACGCTGCCTGTACTGGGAACAGATGAGTTTTCTCCGTTTGCATTAATCGTGTGACTGTTTGGTCCAATTATTCTCACCACTTCAGCAATCATGGTATGCTTGTTCGAGAAGAAAGAAATAACAACAGCTTATCTCGTTGAGAGCAAAGAACAAACAGTGAGAAATCAGGGTCCGCTCCTAAACGCTGTGCTCTGGCAGCATTGTGCTAAGGAGATGATTCATGTTCTCATAGCAACTCGAGAGCGAGAGAGC
>CABHPR010155046.1:0-21053 GCA_902168415.1 Peromyscus melanophrys
ATCCGATGATAATGGTCCTGTACTTTACTACAATTTCTCTGATAGTTGTGAAGAAGTAGAGATACAATAACATTTTGAAAGATGAAAATAAAATACTTATAAATATTACTATGATGAGGCATATTTTTAATATAGGGGAAACTATTATCTTAATTGGATAAAATGTATTACAGTAAAGTACATCAGTATTTCATCATGTATAAGTTCTACTTGTTAAACGGAACTTTCTTTGAACTCTTTCTTGCATTATCATTTGGACAGTAATTAATTACATAGTTATCCATTAACTAAAATTTAATGTTCCCATGACATCTTCTTTAATAAGTATAGTCTATTAGATGCAGCTTGAAGGATGATTTGCTTAGCAACATTCAGATAGATTGCTCTTGAAATAGTGGACATAACATAAAAGACTAGCTGTGTGTTTTGTGTCTGTTTTTAAATCTAGTGCTTGGCATAAGCATTCTTATTCAAAGATAGCAAGTCAAGAACGTTTAAAAATATACCAAGTGGTATCCTTTGGTTCATTTTAGAATATTTGCCTTGAAAGAGGAGTGGTTTGGTGGTAGTACATTTTCCTAGCATGGATGAGACCCCAGATTCCCTTGCAAGCACCAGAAAAATAACCACAACAAGAAACAGGGTTTCTGTTTAACCTACATATAGAGTGCTTAGTAAAGCCATAGGATTTTTAGCTGTAGAGACACAGCAGGAAAACACTTGTTCAACTTTATGTTTAAACTGGGAGAGAAACCATTTGATTTATTGAACATTTGAGGTTCAATAACAAGTCGAGTAGGCAACATGGAAACACTATCAATTTTCTGTTGTCATTCATCTCCCAAGCTCTGCTCAACTAATAGTTCAAAAGAGCAGGGGACCATCTCCACATTTTGGTTCTGCTTTCTAACAAATTCTGTCATGTCTTTCCCCCTCCCAAGGTGCAGAGATCACCTTAAAGGCTTCATCAATTGATACTGATGTAATAAAAGCAGACAAGACTACAACTGTGCACCATAACTGATGTGCCAGTACACTAATGATCGTTCAAAATCACTGGCATTCTTTGAGTAGTTATTATGTTCCAGGCCCTGGCCTGCACACATTTCAGACATATATACTACTTCTCTGATCTCCATAATACATAACTGAAGCTTGGGTTGTTAAGCAGCCAGCCTGAGTTTACAAGGTAGTTAAGTGAAGAACTGGGATTTGCCCTTGTGCACCAACCACTGTTAGCGGTTCCTCTATATTAGTGCAGACACAGGCGGGTGCTGACAGTTACAGCTCTGCCCCTCACAACCCCTTCTTGTTTGTTAAGCATGGTGGGATACCCAGATAGCGGAAGGAGTAAGACTCAGTTGTGTTCAGAGAGCAGGACTGATTAGAAAACAGCATGTACAGTGTTCTTGTTTTCCAGGTACGCCTACTACTACACGGGGATTGGTGCTGGCGTCCTCGTAGTTGCCTACATCCAGGTTTCATTTTGGTGCATGGCAGCTGGAAGACAAATACACAAAATTAGACAGAAGTTTTTTCATGCTATAATGAATCAGGAGATAGGCTGGTTTGACGTGCATGACGTTGGGGAGCTCAACACCCGGCTCACAGAGTGAGTACCTCATTTTAGCTGGAGTCAGATATGGTCTTGTTCTTAGTTCAGTGGAGTAGATGCCACCAGCCCCATTAGGAATGTCGGTGCATCCCTGAGCAGAGTAGCACCCTTGTGAGCAGTACCCGTGTCTTACACGGCTTCTTGTTCACAGTGCCCTGGCAGGAATGGGGGTGGAGCTCCTTCTTGACTGGCACTCAGTGAGGGATTAGACTGGCAGAGTCAAGAAACACGCAGAGAGAGTGAGCACAGCCGTGATGTGCAGGCGAGCAACAATATGGCCTGTCCATCCAGCCTCACTGACTACCATCCTTCCACGGCTCCTTGGTGTCCTTGGAAAACACTGGAAAGAAGGAAGGAGCTCCTGTCTATCTGCCTCTGCTTCACAGAAGACACGAAGAATGCAAAGATTTGTGTTCATAGAGAACAGCGCCATATGCACACCTCTCTGAGCAGTTTGAAATTTCACAGTGAATTGTCTTAAACATCCCGTGTCTGTATTCTGAGGCCACATGGGCCACAAATACTGTATTGACAAATCTCCTAATGGAAACTGACGACCTTCCTCTATCACTGCTCCCCAAAAGGACCAGGTGTATACAAAGATCCTAGGCACAAATTAATTTACCCCCTCTAAACAACAACAACAAAAACTAGTCTCAGTAGAAAAATTCTGCATTTTTAGTTCGGACATTACTTGTAACACAATCTCTTTCTTCTTTTAGTGATGTCTCCAAAATTAATGAAGGAATTGGTGACAAAATTGGAATGTTCTTTCAGTCAATGGCAACATTTTTTGGTGGTTTTATAATAGGATTTACTCGTGGCTGGAAGCTAACCCTTGTGATTTTGGCCATCAGCCCTGTTCTTGGACTGTCAGCTGGTATATGGGCAAAGGTAGGTGAAGCCTGTGAGTCCAGATTTTAAACTGTTTCCCATGGGAAAAGATGTGAACCCATAAGATCTGTAAACATCAACCTTAGTTTCTTTTCTATTGTGGTAAAGAGACACATGACCAAAGAAACTTACATAATGAAGAGTTGGGGGCTTTCTTACAGTTTCAGAGAGTTAGTCCATCACCATCACAGCAGAGTACATGGCAGCAGGCAGGCATGGCACTGGAGGAGTAGCTGATAGTTACATCTTTGTCTGTAAGCACAAGGCAGACTATGGCATGGAGAGCTAATTAGGAATGGCATCGGCTATTTAAACCTCAAAATCTACACCCAGTGACACACCTCCTCCAACAAGGACACACCTCCTAATCTTTCCCAAACAGTTCCACCAACTGGGTACCAAGAATTCAAATATATGAGCTCATGAGGGTCATTCTTATCCAAACCACCACAATTACTAAATGTGACAGTGGCATTTTCTTACAGAAACAAATTTGGTGAACACCAAATGCCTCATTCAGTTTTCTGTTCTAATGTTTGGTATGTGTATAGATTTGTTTATTCTATAAATTAATTTTACCATTTTGCCAAAGGTGCAAATGGTTCTGTATACATATACACATTAATGTGTGAAATGTATATTTAAATCCATTGCAGTAAAAATAGTTTATGGAAACATGTCCAGCCATGGACACATGTACATCTGTAGCCTCTAGTTGCCTTTCTGTCATGAAGACACAGAAGTTCTCTTCACTCCATCCACATGCCTCGAACAATTTTGTGATTCATTTTCTGTGTCTGGGTCAGCATGTAATTCATTTTATAAAATCATATGATGTAAGTATAGCTGTCTGGTGGAAAGATTGGCCTAGTACTTAGATTGTGTGATGTTACATGTAATAAAAATGATAAGAAATGAAAGTCCAGCCAAAATGAAGGCTGACACATAGTAAATCAGGCTGTAACTGGTAAACGTTTTTGGATCAATTCCTTGTCGAACGGATGCTGTTTGGTTATGGCAAACAGTAACACTCCTTTATTAGGCATTGTCTATGTCCACCAGATACAGCTGAAGTATATATATAGGCATTAGCTCGTTCAGCAGACAGAGTAACTGAAGTCCTGAACACTGTCAATTTGCTGTTTGGGAACGTAATCGAAATGGTGTTCCTGATGGTTATCAGTTAGCTGAAAGCTGGCAAAACTCCTTTGTCTTAATTGATTTTTCTGTTTAGTAGATCATTGAACAAATTAGGTGTAAGTTCTTCACAACAGAATTTAATGAAAAACTAAAATATATTGATATCTACTCTAAGTTGGGAAAACAGATCACAACTTAATTTTTTAATAACTAATCTTGCATTGCTTCTGATACTATTTATTTAATAAAGGGAGCCCTTGGCTATCTGTTGAGACTTTTATTTTAAACTCTGCTCATAATATTCTTTTGATATGATTTTCTGCATATTTCTTAATCTTGGATTTTGACTATAATTAAAAAGGATATGTGCTCTGGTTCCTTAACATAGACAAAATGTCCAGAATGTGATAGAAAGGCCCCTGTCATGCCCTCAACCAGGATATGCACACAAACACCCCATCATACACACACACACACACACACACACACACACACTTAACTGATCCACACACTGAGGTAAATAAGATACCGGAATTATCAGACTATGATTTAAAAATAACTACCATAAAAATGCTTCATTAGTTTAAATGCCTTTGAGGCAATTGCAAAAACTCATCAGCTTAAAAAAATAGGAAATTATTAAAAAGAAAAAAATGACATCAGAGAACTGAAAGAGACAACAGTAAAAAGTCCTGCTGTACAATGAGTTCAGTCAATGCAAACGGAAATTACAGAGTAGAATAGAGAATATTCAGAATCAGTGAATTGGAAAGACAGAAAATGAAGAAAACCTCGGGGTCATGTGAGACAATAACCAAATATTGATATCACCATTGTGAGTCTCAAAAGAAGAAGAGAATAGAGCTTTAGGATGAATGGCAGACCCAGTGGCTGACAGACACAAAGATCAGATTTAAGAAATTAATCTGATCCCAAGCAAAATAAAATCAAAGAAATCCATGACACGGTACATCATAACCAAAGTTATCATAACATAAAGTCTAAAGGCATAAGGACTTTTTTTATAAACCAGAAAAGGGAAAAAAAAACTGTCTTGGGGAACTTGACTGACAGTAAGCTAAACCTAGCAATATATAAAAAGAATGCTATATTATGACCAAGTGAGATTTATTTCAGCTATGTAATAATGATATGGCACTTGAAGACCCATGTAATCTGTGATACTATATACTACAGAAAATACATGACCATATCATCTGACAGTATCTAGCCCTCACTGATGTTAACTCACAGAAGGTAAGAATAGAAGAATGTCGCTTCAACTCTGTAGAGGCCATTCCCACAACCCACACAGATACCTGAACAGTAAAAAGGTATCTTCGCCATCAGATTGGGAATAAGACATGGGAATCTATTCTGACTTCTTTTTCATTGATGCACTGGAACTCTAGCTGCTGCCATAAGGCAAGAAAAATAAAAAGACATATTGATTGATGAAGAAGCAATAAAACTATGGATTACATGATAGTCTATAAAAATTCCAAGGAGTCTACAAAGTAATCTATGTGATAACTGTGTAGAAAGGTCACAGAATGCCAGATGGACTGCATGTTTTGCAGATAGTGATAAACATGTAGAAACTGATGCTGAAATAATACCTTTCACAATCATTCAGTGTAAAACTTAGGTAACCACCTGTAAGATCCGCATACTGAGCCGAGCAGTGGTGGTGGTACATGCCTTTCATCCCAGCACTCAGGAGGCAGAGGCAGGCAGATCTCTGGGAGTTTGAGGCCAGCCTGGCCTACTAGTTCCAGGACAGCTAGGAGCTAGGGTCTAGGGCCTCTACACACAGAAACCCTATCTAGAAAAAAAAAATCTGCGTACTGAAAATTATTGTGTTAATGGGAAATCAAGGATGACTGAGCAAGAGACACAGTGTAGCCATGATTTAAAACTCAATGTAGCCAGGCGTTGGTGGCTCATGCCTTTAATCCCAGCACTCAGGAGGCAGAGCTAGGCGGATCTCTGTGAGTTCAAGGCCAGCCTGGGCTACCAAGTGAGTTCCAGGAAAGGCACAAAGCTACACAGAGAAACCCTGTCTCGAAAAACCAAAAAAAAAACAAAAAACCTCAATGTAAAAAAGTTATTAGTTGTTTTTAAAGCCAACTATAAGTTGGCAGTTTCTATAAATTCCATTAAGGACTTTTGTAGTCATATGCAAGTGAGTGTATCATAAAAAATTAAAAGTAAATTCATGGGCACTAAAACAGATAAAATGATATTGAAGAAAGAAGTCCACCTGATATTGCAGCTTTCTGTCATTACTAAAATCAACGCAAGATTAGACATACAGATCACAGAGCATAGGAAACCAAGAATAGACCTGTGTAAGTATTATCCAGTTAATGTTGCTCCCTGATGCTTAGGATTGAATACAGGGATTAACACATGCTATGCAAGTACTTTACTACTAAGCTACACCCCTGTGCCCACGCCTCTGAGATTGTGTATGTGTGTCTGTGTGTGCGCATACACAATGTATATATTACGCTCTCTATATACACATTATATATATATATATGTATGTATGTGTGTATATATATATATATATATATATATATATATATATATATATATATATAGAGAGAGAGAGAGAGAGAGAGAGAGAGAGAGAAAGGGGTACCAGATGGAAATAGTTAGCATCATTAAACCACAATGAAGTATCATTGAACATTTCCCAGAATGGCTGAAACAAAAATACGAAACACCAAATGCCAGAAAGAGTACAGAGAAACTGGATTATTCAAAGATTACTGGTGGTACAGCCACTTTGAAAGACCATCTGCTACTGCTTAAAAACTTTAAAAAATGTATGTGTGTGAGTGTTTTACCTGCGTGTGTGTGTGCCTTAGTTAATGTCCTATTGCCATCAAGAGACACCATGACCACGGCAACTCTTTTAAAGGCAAACATTTAATTGGGGCTGGCTTATGGGTTCAGAGGTTTAGTCTGTTATGGCCATGGTAGGAAGCATGGTGGCACACAGGGAGGCATGGTGGAGGACAAGGAGCCGAGAGTTCTGTCTGGATTGGCAGGCAACAAGAAGAGAGGGACACTAGGATTGGCTTGAGCATTTGAACCCTCAAAGCCCATCCCCAACAAGACCACACCTACTCCAACAGGCTTATACTCCTAATAGTGCCACTCCCTATGGGCCGGCCCATGGGGGCCATTTTCATCCAAACCACCACAATGTAAATAGACCATGTGTATGTCTACTACCAGTAGATGCTAGAAAAGGATGTAAAAGTCTTTGGAGCTAGACTTACAGGTGGCTGTGAGCTGCCTGGTGGATGCTAGGAATCTAACTTGGGTCTTCTGAAAGAGCAGTACATGCTCTTAATCATGGAGCCTTCCCTTATCCCCTTAACTGTTTCTTATAAAACCAAACTTGCAGTTATCATTTGACTTAGCAACTGCACTCCCGAGCATTTGTCTACAAGGAAAGAAAATGCTGATGACATAAAAACACACTGTAGTTTATAGCAACTATATTCATGTTAACCCTGTCTGGAAAACAATCCAGATCTCCTTCAACAGATGAATTAGATGAACAGTACATGTCTACTGTGCAGTACCGCCCGACATATTGCTGATACACACAGCAAGCTGTATAGGTTTCCAGATAATTATGTCAGGTGACTTAATGCCTAGCCCCAAAAGTAGCATACTATTTGATTGCATTTATAGGTCATTCTTTTGTTATTGTTGTTGGTTTTTGTTTGTTTGTTTGTTTGTTTGTTGAGACTGTTTCTTTATGTAGCTTTGGAGCCTGTCCTGGAACTAGCTCTGTAGACCAGGCTGGCCTTGAACTCACAGAGATCCGCCTGCCTCTGCCTCCTGAGTGCTGGGATTAAAGGCGTGTACCACCATTGCCTGGCTTGTTATGTTTTGTTTTGTTTTGTTTTTTTGAGATAGGATTTCTCCTTGTAGCCCTGGATATCCTAGAACTCTCTTTGTAGACCAGGCTGGCCTCAAACTCAGAGATTTGTCTGCCTCTGCCTCCTGAGTGCTGGGATTTAAGGCATGTGCCACCATACATGGTCCTATACAACATTCTTAAAATAATGTAAAGGTGACAACAGATTAGGGGACACCATAAATTAGAGATGTTGGGGAGAGGAGAGGAAGGGCTGTGGACAGAGGGGGTGGGGACTATAAAAGCAGCCTGAAGACTCTGTGTCTTGAGTTTGATGACTATAGGTCACAACATTTCCTAGAAGTAAAGTCACAAGTGTAAATTGGTAAATGTGAATAGTTTTGAATTATTGTTGGAGTATATCAGTGTTAAATTCCTAGTTGTGATGCCATTCCTATAATTTTCAAAATGTTACTTTTGGGGGGCACTGGATAGGGACATATGTAATGTCAATGTGTTGTTTCGACATATGACCCCATAAGTATCTCAGAATCTTCAAAGAGCACGAGGTATTTATAAAACAATAAAACAAAGGCCTACCTATGTTGAGAAATGGAAAGACTGGATTCAAATGTGGTCAGAGCACCTGTAATAGTTTAAAATATTGTTTCTGAATATATTAATTTGAATATAAAATTACCTATATTGGACAGCTTTTAACTTTTCATTACTCTATATTGGAAATTAATTGAAGCTGACTTTTTATAACCTTGAGAAAAGATTAGAAATTTTCTTCTTCTTTTTTTCATTCTCTATTATTGAAAATAGATTCTTTTCTCATGTAATATATCTTGATTACAGTTTCCCCTCCCTCTACTCTTCCCAGTTCCTGTCCACCTCCTCTCTCATCTGAATCTTCTCTGACTGTCATTAGGAAACAAACAGGCTTCTAAGGGATAATAATAAAATATAAGATAAAATCTAACACATTGGAATTGGGCAAAGCAGATAAACAGAAGAAGTGTCTAAGAGAATGCACAAAAACCAGAAACCACTTGTTCAGACACTCAGTAATCCCATAAAAGCACTAAGCTGGCAGCCATAATACATATGCAGAGGACCTGGTGCAGACCCAGACCCATGCCAGCCTTGTGCATGCTGCTTCAGTCTCTGTGAGTTCATATCAGCTGTGATCATACTGATTCAGAGGGCCTGTTCTCCTGGTGTCCTTCATCCCCTCTGGCTCTTACACTCTTTCTGCCTCCTCTCTTGTGGGGTTCCCTGAGAAATTGTTTTCTTCTTTTGACAGACATGATCTCTTATAAGGAAAAAATTTAATATAGATTTTTTTTTCTTGTCCGTGTCTCCATATAATTAAGGAATGGCATAGGTGGAAAGATTTGTTGATTTCATAAATATTTTCAGTAGATTAATAAATTAAAATAGCTCATTTTAACTCCTAGTTAAAAACTATTAGTAGTCCTGCTGTTGGCTGCCTCCATTGTGAGCACCACAGGGAGTGAAGGGAAATGCAGAAGCATCCTAAAGCATGTCGTGTGAGCCCCTGGATTCTGCAAACCTGTTCACTCAGGGACGGTGCTGAGCAGCCTGGCTCAGACACAGTGCTGAGCAGCCCCACTCAGACCCAGAACTTTGAAAGATTCATCAATGTGGGGCATCCCTAAGAGGATGGCTTTGAGAAGCCTTTGAGGTCTGGATAACCAGTGGGATTTGTTTCAGGCATCAATGATGACAGATACCTTCAGGATAATATCTACATATAGATATTATTGATAAATGTCCATTTCCCTCCATCACTTCATTGCTATGTCTGTGGTTGCTCCTTTTGTTTTCACACACAAGAAAGGAAGATATGCACTATTAAAATAAAGAGCTTTGATTTTTTTAATGACAAGAAGGAATAAATTCCCACTAAAATAATGAGAACACATGACTGTGATTTCACATTGTAAGGATGTAATGCTGTTAAATCAGGATTTTGTGAAGTGATGTGCATAGTGCTTACTTGCATGGTTGGCCACTTTGCCATCCCTTGTCCAAATGGTAAGTTTGGTCCTTTTTCCATACCAATTGAGCCAGCTGTTGTAATAGTTCAAATGTTGCAGAGATCACTCCAGTTGTTGTTAATTCAGGCTTTGACCACTTGAATCCTGGATATTCCATTTACTACCTAATTACTTAACCTGTCAAGTTTCCATTTCCTTCTATATAAGCTAGGAAAACCTATATCCCTTTATAACTGAGAAGAATAAATGAAATCTTATGTGTCTGAGGGAACTAGGAATGTTTCTTATAAATGCTCAGAAGTCAGACAGATCAAAGAACATTGTTGAAACAAAACTGTTCCTGGTAGATGAATGTGCTGTTTCTCTGGGGATCACCAGTAAAGGAAACTGGGGCTTGGTCCTCTGCATTCTTCTAGCCTCCCACCCTAATGCTTCTGAACTAGGGTATCGCACACATGTCCTGACCATAAAGCCCGTTTTCTATAATGGCTTATGATTATATTGCGGCATGTGTTTTCCTTTCTGAAATTTAACATCTCTCAAAGCTCTAATTATTGTTTTGATGAGGATCCGTGGAATACTCAGTGGGAGATTTTGCAGTTCATCTAATTTGTTATACATCTTCATTGAAGAAAAAGGAACTTGAGATGTCTTACATAGTGAAGATATATGTATATGTATATATGTATATGTATGTATATCTATATATATACACTAATAGACTATCATGGCCAAAGACAACTGAAAGATGTTTAATTCTTCATATGTATTAATATTCAACCAGCATTTGTTTATTTATAACTGTTAATATGTTAATAATCTGAAGTTTCATTTTTAAATAGATATTGTCTTCATTTACTGATAAAGAACTTCAGGCATATGCAAAAGCTGGAGCAGTTGCTGAAGAAGTCTTAGCGGCCATCAGAACTGTGATTGCATTTGGAGGACAAAAGAAAGAACTTGAGAGGTTTGAGTTTCTTTGTCAAGTTGGTAGGAATATTAATTCTGTCATCCTACTTGCCATTTAGGATGGCAATGTTAATTATGATATTTTTCTTGTTTTCTTTTTTTACAAAAGGGCTCTAGAATATTTTTTTAAATTTTATTTATTTATTATTTAATTTTATGTGAATTGGTGTTTTGCCTGTGTGTATATCTATGTGAAGGTGAGGGATTCCCTGGAACTGGACTTATAGACAGTTTTGAGCTACCATGTAGGTGCTGGGAATTGAACCTGGGTCCTCTGGAAGAGCTACCACTGCTCTTAACCACTGAGCTATCTCTCCAGCCCCATCATTTTCTTAAATAAGTCAATACATATATATTATGGCATTAGAAAAATTCTGGAAATCTTGCCAGAATACTCTGGAATACTTGTACTTGTATTCTTCTTGTATCTGCTAATTCAACGAATATTCTATCATTATCTAGATGGTTATTGCCATGAACATAATTTCCTAAGGCTGAAATGTCTCTAGTGATATTTATTTGTCCTGTCAAACTAATTCTGGATTCTCTTAAGAGTGGATGAGTGTTTTATATAAGATCTGTAGGGACAATTTTAAAAAATTGATTAAAATTCATTTTAAAATTTATGTGTATATGTGTGCCCCTGGTTTTTGTGTGTGCACCAGTGCCTGTGGAGGCCACAGAAGGCATTGGATGCCCTAGAACTGGAGTTACAGCTGTTTGTGAGCTGCCTGGCTTGGGTGCTAGGAACTGAACCTTGGTCCTCTGCAAGAATAGTAAGCACACTTGAGTAATGAGTCATCTCTCCACCTCCTGTAGGGACATTTTTAGCTGGTTTCTTTCTTGTTCAGGCTCCTGCATAGGTGAACTATATCCAAAAAATGTACAAAAGTTAAAAATTTTTTATTAAGTGCTTCCTTATATTATCCTGAGAACTTTTCCTATTCACTGGATCCCTGAAGGTATGATGGTTTGGGGGGTTAGATATTGTGTGATAAAGCTATAGAGGAAAATGTAGAAGTATTTGTAAATCATAATAGTGGTTATATCTGGGGAAGAAGGGAAGCTGTTTGGTGAGATTAGGGCATATGGCCAGAGCCTTTCCAATTCAACAACAGTGTTTCTTGATCTTACATGAATAGTCACTGTAGAATTAACATTGTACTTTTGTAGTAGGAAAACTCTTGTTTGCAAGCTATAATTCACTTCTGCAAAGGTAATTTATATTAGCTGTGTGTCATAGTTCAAAGAAGACAATATCTATGTTCTATTTGGTTTAGGGCAAGATCTTCTATTTTACTTTAAAAATTGTTGATGAGTAAAATGGGAGGTCTTCTTGAATGATGGGATGGCATTCTGTCAGATGTAGCCCACATTCTCATGAAGCATAAACTCATATGAGAGGGGAGAAAGGGCATAGACAACTGCAAAGGAACACATATTTAGTAGCACAGTTAGAGGGTGTATGGTTTGTAGACAAAGAGTAAAGAGTCAAAGGGGTACACTTGAGAGGAACATTAATTCATAGTTTTAAAATGTTCCAGAAAGATCAAACAAGTATGCTAAGGTGAGAAAATTTAAGTATGGTGGTCAGAGAATTCTTGTTGAAGGAGATTTTATCTAGGTAAGACCTGAGGTGAGAAAGGTCTTCAAAAGCAGGGATAGGGATTGGATGGGTAGGAAGGATAGTCTACCAACGTCTCTGAGGTGGCAAAAGCCTTGGTGTATTTTGAGATATACTACCAGGTGTGTGAGCCTGGAGCTCATGTCAGTGGAGGGAGATTGGGGTGTGGCCAGGATCTGGGGGCTATAGAGAAGAGATGGGATTTTATTCCAAGGGTATGGGCTAGTCTTGAAGGTGTGAAACTGAGGAGTAGCTATCCATAGGGTTTATACATCTGTTTCTCCGTCTGGACGGGGCCTGCTGAGTAGATGAGAGCATCAAAGGGTGGGATCACAGAGAACAATGGGAAGGCTGATGCCATGATCCAGGTAAAGGGATTATGTTAACCTGATCTAGAGGTAGGGACAAAAAGGTGGTGGGAAGTTACTAGATTCCGGAGCTGGAATTAGAATTGACAAGATTTTGTAAAGATTTTAAATTATATTTTTCTATTTATTTACTATGGGGTACATATGTCAGAGTGTGTTGGTGTGTGCATGTGCATAAACATGGGTGCACACCATAGTCACAGGACAACTTGCAGGAGTTGGTTCTCTCCTTCCACCATGGTGTTGCATGGATCACACTCAGGTTGTTAAGTCTGACAGCAACAGAGCCATCCTGCTAGCTCCAGATTATTATTAAACAAAATATAATCTTTCCATTTTCTTTCTAGTTCTCTTTTATATGCTTTCAAAACATATATAAAACATCAGTCTTTGACTTTCTCTTCAAAATAGCTGGTGCATGAGGAATTTATCTTTCTTGTAATAGAAATTTAACCATAACTGTGATGCATTTAATTCAAATAGGACACTGTTGTTCTCAAAAAGTACTTTCTTGTTGAGTATGGTGACCTGTGCCTATCACCTTAGCATTGGGGGAATTGAGGTGGGATGACCCTGAGTTCCAGGTCAGCCTGAGCCTGTTTAGTAAGACCCTGTCAAAGACTACTCCCATACCCAAAATTTGTATGCATGGTTTTTCTCACTTGTGTCTTATAAATCTTTCTCTGTTGGTATTGATTTCTATTTGCCTAACTAAAACTGCTACTTGCACAATTATGCAAATAGCTATTTGCATAATTAAAATTTTCTTCATAATAATTGAGAATATTTTCTAGAGCACTGTTTTGTTAATTACACACTCATTTTTAATTATCATTTCCCTACTATAGCCTCTAATGAATGGATGATTTTTATGTCTTGCTTCATATCAATGACATGTTCATTTAAAAACTAATCTTTAAAAAGACCTATGTAAATACAGTCTTGTTTATTAATTTTCTCTTCTACCCTTTATCTTCACTTATCTGTATTTGTCTGGTATTTGCACCTATCTGGTATCTGTATGTATCTAGAATCTAAATGGATTTTTTTTTTTTGCTTGTTGATTTTTCCTTTGCCAATGTTTCCTCTGGCTGCGTAGGACACCATTCTATCAGTGAAATGGTTTCAACGTTAGCCTCGGTAAGCAAGAACAGAAATAAAGGAGATGATAGAGCATGGGTAATAAGTCTTTAAGTTTCTTAATGTTGTCTTGTAAAATATTCCAAGTGAATTATTAAATATATCATAGGTCATCTTCTAACTTGAAATGGGTGCGTGTGTGCGCACACACACACACACACACACACACACACACAACTGAAACATGTTTCTTAAAAATAATTTTTTGCTCAAAGATTATAACTGCTAACTTGAGGAGATATATATATATATACATATATGTATATATATACATATATTTCATCACTATAAAATTCTCTCTGAATTAGTCTTTAGTAGATATGATTTTTATGTAACCATTGTGTTGTGTTATCATAGCCTTGGTGAAGTAACTAGCTAAAAAAATGTAGTAACCAGGGTTTGAACTTTTGATGTGCTTACTAATTAAATGAATTTTTCAAAGAAAATTGATAGTATATAGTAGTTATATAATTATGTATTTAATGGAGCAAAGACCCCCCAAATAGGAATTCTATGCAGAAATATGTTGGGTTTTTTTTTTTTTTAGTTTAAAAATTGTCAGGTACTTTCTACAAGACAGTGAAGACTCTTGTGGTTCCTCAGGAGTTCAAATAAAGAACGTAAAGTGTTGGGTGTGGTGACACACACCCTGTAATCCTAGCCCTTGGGAGGTAAGGCAGGGTAACATTGAGTTCCAGGTATCCTGGGAGTGAGAGTGAGACCCTTTCTCAAAAACCAACCTAAAAGATACAAAGAGTAAGGTTCAAAAATGACCTTACCTAGTTTCCTAATATTTTCTTTTTTTTAATCTGTATTTGTAAAGGTCTATCCTTTTCTCTAACTCTGGTTCCCATTAGCTTTTATTATCTGACCATCATTCTTTATTTCTTGAGCAGAATGATCCACTGTCTAGCTCTCAAATGAAAGTAAAGCTATGGACACTCTCCTTTAATTGTCCACTCTCTGAGGGTTGAAAGTACTTGAACTGTAGTTTGAGAAGAAGTGTTAAGTTGTTAGACCTGGAGGGAAAAGTATCTGTCAGTAGAAACCAACTCTGTATGGTGGCGTTGCTGCGTTCTTGCTTTTGTTCCCTGTTCCTTGTATTGCTTGAAGTGGGCTTAAGGCAGTGGTTCTCAACCTGTGGGTCGCCACCCCTCTGGGAGTTATATATCAGATGTTATATTACGATTCATAACAGTAGCATGAAAATAATTTTATGGTTGGGGTCACCACGACATGAGGAACTGTAGTAAAGGGTTGCAGGGTTAGGAAGGTTGAGAAGCACTGTCTCGAGGCATTCTCTCTGACTTGTGCTGTGAATGGGATCAGTTACAAGGCTGTTGACAGGCCTCTTTTCTGCCTTTGCTGCACGTTGTAGTCTACCGTGCTGCACCCCTTCCCCAACCACAGCACGCATGGCCTGACAAATACTAGAAAGGATGTGTAAGCAGTGTGTGCAAAGTAAGAAAGGTGAGGATGCTAGTAAAAAAGCCAAGTATTTTTAGTAAGTCACTGGTTTTAAAACTGCTATGGGGGAAAGATAATTTCTATAGCTTATTTAAATGTAAAAATATCATATAGCATTTCATAGCTTTAAATGTGCCCTTACATGTGTTATCCTGTGACTGGTCATTCCAATGATCCCAGAAGGAGGCTAGATAGGAAGAAAACTGTCTGAAAGCTTCCCTAAATTGTAGAGACTTAAATGACCTTCTTGTGTTTAGAATTTTCTAACATTAAATCTCTTTTATTAATTAATTAATTTAAATTCATTGAATGAAAAATAATTGTTTTGTTGTGTCTTCTCTTCTAGAAGCTAGCTAAATATTGCTTCCCTGATTTCACTGTTACATAAACAGAACTTTTAGGCCGGGTGGGCAGTTGTGGTGAAACGCTTTTAACCCCAGCACTCAGGAGGCAGGCAAATCTCCATGAGTTTGAGGCCAGCCTATTCTACAGAGGAGTTCCAGGACAGCCAGGGTTACACAGAGAACCCTGTCTCAAAAAAAAAAAAAAGAACTTTTAGAAGACTCCCACAAGAAAAATACTCTCTCCACACCTCAATATCACTTTCTACAAGAAGAAGATAAAATGGGAATAATGTATCATAGTGTCAATACATGGAGAAAATACATGTATCCTACAGGGTTGGGTACATTCTAACTGATCACTAACACTCATGTTACACTAACACATTTCCTTAAGGTTTGCAAGTCTACATAATTATTTCCTTCTTTCTCCCAGGTACAATAACAACTTAGAAGAAGCCAAAAGACTTGGGATAAAGAAAGCGATCACATCCAACATTTCCATGGGCGCAGCTTTCCTTCTTATCTATGCATCATATGCTCTGGCATTCTGGTATGGGACTTCCTTGGTCATCTCGAAAGAATATTCTATTGGACAAGTGCTCACTGTAAGTTATACATGAACCAAAAAAGAAGCGACTCATTAAAAGTTCTAATGGAATTGAGTGGTGTTGAAAAAAAATACTTTGAATGAGTATTAGATACTAGAGACATACATTATTAGGTTAAAGAGCTGAAAGGAAAAGGAAATTAAATGCATCAGTTTTCTTTGTAGATATGTTGTACAATTTCTACTATGGCCCAAATATTAACATTACTATCATTTCCACCTGGAGTTCTAGATCCCTTACATAACAATGTAGGGTTTTAAATTACAACTCCTGGTGTAGCTTAAATATTAACATTATCAACTTCTGAAGCATGGATTTTCATTTTATGAGATTTTTTTTCTTTGTATCAAACTTTCTACTAAATTTTTCACTTTTATTTTCTTTGTTTCCTTTTTTTTTTGATGGGGGGGGCTGGGGGGAGGTTCGAGACAGGGTTTCTCAGTGTAGTTTTGGTGCCTGTCCTGGAA
Source organism: Peromyscus melanophrys (assembly GCA_902168415.1). Taxonomy (NCBI): domain Eukaryota; kingdom Metazoa; phylum Chordata; class Mammalia; order Rodentia; family Cricetidae; genus Peromyscus; species Peromyscus melanophrys. The sequence continues at coordinate 16,547 of CABHPR010155046.1, forward strand.
CTTGCTCTGTAGACCAGGCTGGCCTTGAACTCATGGAGATCTGCCTAGTTCTGCCTCCCAAGTGCTGGGATTAAAAGGCATGCACCACCACCCACTTTTATTTTCTAATTTTCTGTTCACAAGTAGAAAAATAATCAGTTGAATTTACACTCAAACTCCATTGAAATTCTAAATCCCATCAAGTTGACCAGAGTAACCATCACAATTCTGCTCCTTGCCAACTTGATAACTAAACATATAATTTTTAAGACATAACATTTCCTCTCTTATCTTTATAGGCTCATGGCTGTCCCATAATACAAAAAGCATTCAGTTCAAAAGTCTCAATGATCTTTTTTAATCCAACAGCATCTGTCCAAAAGTATAAATACAGTCTCTTCTGAGACTCAGGCAGTCTTTTAACTGAGGCCCCATAATAAGCATTCATATTCCAAAAGGGAAATATGGAGACAGTAAGGAAAGATCACATGACTGAAACCAAATAGAGAAACTTCCCAAACCCACATTGCTATGTGAGTCACCTGGGACTTCTGATGAAATCATCTTGACTCCAAAGACTTGAGTGTTTCATCCTTCCAGCTTGGTTCTCTGTAGTACACATATCCTACCTCTTGGGCCATCTCTATCTAACCGTTCTAGCATCTTCAAATCTTAGAGTCTCCATTTCAAGATAGGCCTCACTTCAAGTTTCACATACGGTCTTTCAGGGCCCCCTTGCAAGGAATCCAAACTTGCTACACAATGCTTTCTCTCAGAGACTTTCTGAAACCTTGTTACAAGCCTCCATACCTCCTCAACCACTTCTGCATCTCTCATGCCTGTAAAGCCAGCACCATGTGGATGATGCTACTAAGTTCTATTGCCAGTTCAACGTGTAGTTGGCATCCTTGGGCCACAGTTGCACTGCACTGACCTCTGTACACCTTTCAGGCTGGTCACAGAGAAACATTTCCCTAGGAGGTTGGTTTTGAGCAGGGAACCATCAATGGCATTCTCTGTTTAGGCTTTCTCCTTTCAAATGGATTGGCACCTTCTAGGTGATTCTCGGTCCTGTCAAGTTGACAATCATTATTCACCATCATAAATATTTTCTGCATTTTAGAACTTAGATAAGTACAAAAGACTTTACTCTTGACATTATTTTATTTTAAGGCATTGAAATTATTTGTAACCAAGCTAAATCTGTATCTTGTTAGAAGATTCAGTCTGTTTCTTTTCCTTAGACTAACCATAAGGAGATGGAATTAACGACAAACCATAATTCTTTGAGTCCTTAAAATAGTTCCCTTTCTCAGGATTCAGATTTGTAATATGAATTTCATAATTAATCCTTGTTTTTTTTTGTTGTTTGAACTGTGCTTTATCTAGTATATGTGAAGCTATTTAGATAGGGACAGATTTTACAAAGATAGTGTATTGTTTTGTTTTGTTTTTGTTAGGATAAGCCTAAATTGTAATGAAATACGAGCTGCTTAATTTTGATATCGAGAAGCTGATTTTATTTTATTTTTATTGAAGATTGTCTAATGTATGTTTGTACCACTGAGCTATAGTCCTAACCCTAGGAATAAAGTACTTTCAATCTCATATTCATGGAGTCTAAAGCTGTTTCACAATCTAGAAGCATTCAGAATGGAGACTGCAAGATTTAATATCAGACCTAATAGGTTCAACATCCAACTGCACTACATACTAGCTTTAAGGTTTGAGCAGTCATCAACACTATTGTGCCAAATGTGTGACAGGAATCATGTGACCTGTTTGTTGGTGCTACAAAGAGTAATGAGTACAGACTCAATTAGCAGAGCCCCTTCCATGCAAATTATTGAGCAACAGGATTCCTGAATGATTTAGAAGTAAATGGATGCTATTCGTTCTCATCAGCTTCCAACAGAAGTAAATAGTGCCAAGTCCTTACTGACAAATATTTTGATCAAAATAACTCCAAAACTTGGGGACCGGTGATGGGGAGGGAGATTGACTCCATAAAGAATCATCCCTTGGTTGTGTGCTTTATAACTTACAAAATATTTCCATAGCCAATGTCATCTGATACAACTTGTAGAGAGAACAAATAGAATCTTATATGTCTTTGCACATGAAACCAAAGACTAAATATTCCGAGAGACTGTCTTGCAGATGTACAGCTGGTTAATACTAATCCAGGATTTGGACTTTAGTCTTCTCACTTGCACTTGAGTGTTAGTTTCCATTTCACAGCCCCTACGAGCTAAATAAAAATAACTAGCCATTGAAGAAATAGAAATATGTTCTATTATAATACTCAGAGCTTGTATGTCATTGCCTCACTGAAAAGATAAGATTAATTCTGTGTTGTAGGCTAGGTGAAACTGCCAAAAGTTTAAAAATGTTTTCATCTTGTAAATTTTTATATTTTTCAGTTGAAAACATACATGACCTTTGAGGGATATAGTGTGATGTTTTGACATATGTATACAATGTGGAGTGATTACATGAAGCTAATCTCAGTTACTCCACTTTACATTTTTGTAGTGATAGATTTGAAATTTACAATTATGAGATTTTAAGTTTTTTTAACACATGGTGTTAGCAGGTGACCTTGACATTTAAAAATGTAATTAGTTGTATGGGATGAAAGAGGAAATAGGAGAGACTCATGACAAACAAGGTAACACAGAGGTTTTTCTTCACACTGTCCAGGTCTTCTTCTCAGTTTTAATTGGGGCATTCAGTATTGGACAGGCATCTCCAAATATCGAAGCCTTTGCCAATGCAAGAGGAGCAGCCTATGAAATCTTCAAGATAATTGATAATGTGAGTTTGACCTGCCTGTTTACCCATCTAATAAAGGATTTTCCATTAGAGATAGTTTCATTACCACTTTTTCTAGCTAATCAAAAAGTTCTGCATGAAGCCATGACTGTCACTTAGTGATGACCTATGATTTTCTTCTGTGTAGAAGCCCAGTATTGACAGCTTCTCAACGAGTGGGCACAAACCAGACAACATTAAAGGAAATCTGGAATTCAAAAACATTCATTTCAGTTACCCATCTCGAAAAGAAGTTCAGGTACGCTGACAATTTTCTATGAGATGAAACGTTTCTGAAAGGTTGTAGAGAAAGGCTTGTTTGTAAAATCACCATGCTATTGAACTGAAATACCAGCATACAGATTCTGAATGCATCTCTGTCTGGGAATTGCCCTAACATTAGCATCTCACCTTTTTTGCAGATCTTGAAGGGCCTCAACCTGAAGGTGCAGAGTGGACAGACGGTGGCTCTGGTTGGCAACAGTGGCTGTGGGAAAAGCACCACTGTCCAGCTGCTGCAGAGGCTGTACGACCCCATAGAGGGCATGGTGAGTGGGCATGCACCAGCAGCAGTTACCACTGCCCATCATTCTGACTCCGTGAGCCTAAAGTGAAAACCACGCATTCTATTTCAGGTCAGCATCGATGGACAGGACATCAGGACCATCAACGTGAGGTATCTGCGGGAAATCATTGGCGTGGTGAGTCAGGAACCTGTGCTGTTTGCCACCACCATCGCTGAAAACATTCGCTATGGCCGAGAAAACGTCACCATGGATGAGATTGAGAAAGCTGTCAAGGAAGCCAACGCCTATGACTTCATCATGAAACTGCCCCATGTGAGTTGTGCCTGTCCACTGTCACCTCGAGGCTCAGAGAGCAGAGCTCTGGCCTGACACCATCCATGTGAAAACTCCTGTTAATCAGAAGAACTTCCTTAGAGGAGAAATCCAGTTTACTGTGGATTTTACATCGCTCACCCTGTCGAGCAGCAATAGAACTGGACTGTATTGCTGTCGAGGCTGCAGTGATGATCACATCCCGATTTGAAATGTGAACTGAAGTAGTTTGTTGCTTTACTACATTTTCCTGTTCGTTTTTTTTTTAATTGTAGAAATTTGACACCCTGGTTGGTGAGAGAGGGGCGCAGCTGAGTGGGGGACAGAAACAGAGAATCGCCATTGCTCGTGCCCTGGTCCGCAACCCCAAGATCCTTTTGTTGGATGAGGCGACCTCAGCCTTGGACACAGAAAGTGAAGCCGTGGTTCAGGCTGCTCTGGATAAGGTCTGTGAGCTGTACTTACAAGGTCTGAATTATAAGAATAATAGTATTCCATTCTTTATTCTTCTTAATCTTGGTCTTAGGAAAGAAACATTTGATAGCTTCTATTACCTGTTACTAAGGAAAAGCACTAGGCTTTTTTGTTGTTGTTCAACTTCTGTTTCTTCTATATCTTTAACAACATTTATTTTCTTATTTATATATCTGTGTGTGTTTTCACGTGTGCGCAAACACGAGAAGAGGGTGTTAGATCTCCTGAAGCTAGAGTCAATGGCAGTTATGAGCCACCAAATGTGGGTGCTGGGGACTGAACTCCAGTCCTCTGCAAGAGCAAGGAGCACTCTTAACTACCGAGCCATCTCTCCAACCCCACTTACTTCCTTATTTCCTTCCTTCCTTCCTTCCTTCCTTCCTTCCTTCCTTCCTTCCTTC
>CABHPR010155046.1:21063-46605 GCA_902168415.1 Peromyscus melanophrys
TTCCTTCCTTCCTTCCTTCCTTCCTTCCTTCCTTCCTTCCTTCCTTCCTTTCTTTTTTGAATTACAATAAATAAAATTTCACTGAAAGGCATGTCAATATCTTTTAATTAAAAATGAAAAATGGTAGCCAGGCGGTGGTGGCGCACGCCTTTAATCCCAGCACTTGAAAGGCAGAGCCAGGCGGATCTCTGTGAGTTCGAGGCCAGCCTGGGCTACAGAGCGAGATCCAGGACAGGCACCCAAACTACACAGAGATACCCTGTCTCAAAAAAACAAACAAACAAAAAAACAGAAAACAAGAAAAATGAAAAATGGAGACTCAAGTGAAAATTAGTCTTCATTTTGTTTATAAATATTTAGATAAATAACCCTACTAATCTGGTTTTGAGTGTTTATAGTATTGTAACCCAAAGGAAAATATGAGTGGAAGTCACTTAATGCCACTTGAAGACTATGGAATTGAAAAGAGAAATAATCCCATTAATCTGGTTTTAAGAGTTTATAGTATTGTTAACCAAAGGAAAACACAAATGGAAGTTGCTTAATGCCACTTGAAGACTACAAAATTGAAAAGCCCTTTTCTCCAGGAGAGGGTGCACTGAGTGATAGGATTGAAGACCTACTGGTCCATGAAACATCAATGACTATGGCTGGAGTTTGCTTTTTTGAGACAGGGTTTCTCTGTGTAGCCTGTCCTGGAACTCACTCTGTAGACCAGGCTGGCCTCAAACTCAGAGAGCCTGCCTCTGCCTCCTGAGTGCTGGGATTAAAGGCGGTGTTTTTTTGTTCTAATTATTCATGTATCTAAAGTCAGGTTTCTCTCTCTCCAGGCTAGAGAAGGCCGGACCACCATCGTGATAGCTCACCGCTTGTCTACAGTTCGCAATGCTGACGTCATTGCTGGTTTTGACAATGGTGTCATTGTGGAGCAAGGAAATCATGATGAGCTCATGAAAGAGAAGGGCATTTACTTCAAACTTGTCATGACACAGGTACAGTGGAACTCTAGAAATGTCCTAATTTATCTTGATGATAAGCTGATGTCGCTGTATTTAATCTATAGATAAATGTTACTTGATTGTATAATTTTGGAATGTAGGAGAAGAGTACTTAGGGATTTGTTAGAACATGGACCTGCACCTTTAGGTCTGATGCCATAGCTTGACTCAGGCCACACTGCCCCCTTGCTGTCTCTAGGACAGAGTTAAGAAGCACTGTACTTCTAGGTTCTTAAGACATCTTTTCCAAAGAATCAAAATAAACTCAAAACTCTTTGCAGACACTTCTCCACCCCTGAACAAATCAATGACTCTTTTACACATAAAAACTAAGATAATTATGGCAGCGAAGACTCCAATGGTGATTTAAGTCTGTAAACTGTACTCCAGTTTCGTTTCTGAACCCCAAAGTACAAGAATAAACATATGTGGGTGATAAAACATATTTATACTGAAAAATATTATTTTTAAGTCTCACACTTTAAAAAAGTTTTATTCAGAATTATGAATTGACATAATCTTGGTTAATGTAATGCAAATCTGCAACATTATCATATACAACACTTTTTAAAATTATTTTTAAGGATGTGATAATTGTTTTGGTTGTGAGAAGTTGAATTTTTCCATTGCCTTCATTTTCATCTTGTGGTTTGTCTCTTTTGATAAATGGCTTTACATTAAAAATTATAAACAAGTAAAAAAAAGAAGCACTGTACTGTAACTTGATTATTCTCAATTTATGGTACATGGTTCCTCCATGTTCCTTTTCACATACACCATGCTGAACTAAATCATGTGTTACAAACCTTCTTGCCACTTCTAAAAGGTTATGAAAACTCAATCCTTTCCTTTGTGCTTTGGATTGGTCCAAGGCTCAGTTTCTCTCTCTCTCTCTCTCTCTCTCTCTCTCTCTCTCTCTTCTCCTCCTCCTCCTCCTCCTCCTCCTCTTCTTCTTCTTCTTTCCCTCCCCCCCTCCCCTCATCCCTCTACCTCCCTCTCCCCATCTCTCTCATTTTCATGCATAATGAAGCTCCCCTCTATGCTTTAAAGGGAAACTTCTCTTTAGGGCCTGGTTATACTTAGGTCTCCATGAACTATGTTGTTTTTGTCTAATTCTCTCCCTCCCACCTTGAGGCCCAAGCACGGCCTTGAGGAGCTCATGGAAAGGAATTATAATTATGTTTCAGCTTCCTTTCCAGACAGATTACTGCTGCTTTACTACTTTTATATAATGGTATCCAGGACTAATGCTTTAGATTGACTTTTTCCTTTTTTTTTTGGCAAAGAGAAGAACCAAAGAAGCATAATTAAGGAAAAGTGAAAAAAAATATTAAGTTCCATCATAATAGTTATTAGCCACGTGTGATAGTGAACGTTAAATGATGAAAATGTACACCAAATTTTGAAGGCCTGGTACAAAAAATAATAAACTAAAAAAATTACATTTCATGAAAAAAATCTAAAACATTTCAGTCTCTTTTGAGTTGCTATTCACACACTGGTTCAAAAGCAAAGTTGATTGAGCCCTATATTCCCAAGAAAGAGATAACTAGAGAAAATATACAAAAGGCTTGTCATTTTATTTCAGCTTATTCACAAAGAATCCTTAATATTAAGTTCTTTCTCCCAGTATAGCACACAAGAAGGAATAGTAGTTTAATTTCATCCCTTCCTTTGATTTAAGTAATTCAATATTTTTCTTGATATTTATTTTTAATGATTAATTTCCATTATTTGAGCTTAAACTATTCATATTTCTTATTTATTTTAGACAGCAGGAAATGAAATTGAATTAGGAAATGAAATTTGTGAATCTAAAAATGAAATCGATAATTTAGACATGGCTTCAAAAGATTCGGGATCCAGTCTCATAAGAAGAAGATCAACTCGCAAAAGTATCCATGGACCACATGACCAAGACAGGAAGCTCAGTACCAAAGAGACCCCGGTATGGACAAAGACGTAATATTATGTCCTAAGTCCTCCCCTTGAGCCCTCCTAGTTGAGTGTACTTCGACTGAAGGAGTGGGAACTACAACGTATTTTCTACAGTTCTTTTGTTCTGTTCTCCGTAGTGTTCCAGAAACTGAAATGGCGATGTGTTGCAGTCAGTTTAGGTTTAAGAATAAAAGTTAATACAAAGATGCTAGAAATAGAGCTGAAACCTGAAGGGACTACAGTAGGCGTTTAAATATTACTATTTCTGTTATGATTATCCTTCTTGGTCAATATACTTGTCTTCTGTTGAATGCCAAGAATTAAACATTTGTGGAAGGATCATTCATTTCTTAAAAAGTAAAAGGGTACTGTAATGTGTTATCATTGTATTTGAAGGCAAATATACATCAACTGATAATGAATAACAATAGGGTAAATATTTATTTTAGAACTTGTGGCCAGGTGGTGGTGGCGCACTCCTTTAATCCCAGCACTCGGGAGGCAGAGGCAGGCGGATCTCTGTGAGTTCGAGGCCAGCCTGGTCTACAGAGCAAGATCCAGGACAGGCACCAAAACTACACGGAGAAACCCTGTCTCGAAAAACCAAAACCAACCAACCAAACAAACAAACCCAAAGTTGTACCTCTCCTATAAGCCCAACCCTTGGATGGTGAAGGCAGAAAGATTAGATGTTCAAGACCGTTCATTTGAAGCCAGCCTGAAATATACAGGACCCTGCCTCATCAACAGAAGACCTCTACAGAGCAAAATCAATGAGAATCCTTTTTAACCCCCCCAAAACTATCTTTTTGTAATGCATATGTTTTCTAGGATGAAGATGTACCCCCAGTTTCCTTTTGGCGTATCCTAAAGTTGAATTCAACTGAATGGCCTTATTTTGTGGTTGGTACATTTTGTGCCATAATAAATGGAGGCTTACAACCAGCATTTGCCATAATATTTTCAAAGGTTATAGGGGTAAGTGATTATATCCATTTTTACATTACTTATGAGTCCAGACTAGAAAAATGAATGAACTATCTTTAATATTCTCTCTCTCTCTCTCTCTCTCTCTCTCTCTCTCTCTCTCTCTCTCTCTCTCTCTCTCTCACACACACACACACACACACACACACACACACACACACACACACACACACACACCATAAAAACATTTTCCTTCACATGAAACAAACTTGGATGAAAGTATAATTGAAGTTTGGTTTATAAGAAGAACAATTTTATAAACATCTTTTGTATTAATTTCTATCTAGGGTTCCCAGTTATTTTTATACTTGGGCCCTGGGTACCCACTCACTGACATAGTCAATGGAACTAGGGACTTAATCTTCCATGCTTGTCAACATTGAGCTCTGAGCCAAAGTCATGAACTGATCTGATGAACCTAACTGACCTGCCCAGGGACTCTTTGTTTGTCAAACTGTGTTGACAATGACCTGTTGTGTAACACACACACTGGCCAGCACATGTGCAGGCCCATACACTACACTCACTTCCAAAGATTAAAACAGAAGGAAGGAAGCAGCTCTCTATTAGTGAGCTTTTCATCACTGTAACAGACAGTTGAGGGATTTTTCTCTTTTTTCATGGGACGTTGAACCCATGTTCTTACATATTCTAGACAAGTACTGCACCACAGAGCACACCCCTTGCCATTTATTTATTATTTTTACTTGGAGACAAGGTCTTTCTAAGTTATCCAGCTTGGTCTTGAACTTGCAGTGTAGCCCAGGCAGAATTTGAACTTCAGCTCTTTCTGTTTCAGCCTCCTAGGGGTGCAGGCATGTGTTACCATGCTGGATTCTCAGAGAAGAAATACAAGAGAGGGGAAGACTTATTTTGCTCACAGTTTCCTAGGTGTCAGTCTAAAGCCAGCTGGATCCATTGCTGGGAGCCTGAGGCAGGCATTGTGGTGGTAGGGGCATGCGACAGAAGCTGCCCCTCATGGCATTCAGGAAACAAGGAAAGATAGGAATGAACAAGTAACAAGGCATGTTTTTCTAAGAATCCTTCCCTCACTGTGATGTAATCTACTTTCTCTAACAAGGGCCCACCTCCCTATAATGCTCATTAGTGCATCCATCCACTCATGAGGCCTGAGCACTCATTGTCCAATCACCCATCCATGACTAGATCCATGACTAGATCCATGACTGAGCAATAAAATTTACCAAATGAGCCTTTTGTGGGGAGACTTCATATGCAAACTATAGCAAGCTCCCTGGAGGTGGAAATACACATGCTGGGTCTCCCTCATTTTAAAAGCAGCACTTAAAGAACACTTACAGTCGATGTGATCATGTTCTTGGTTTAGTGACAGATGCAAACCATCAGACATCATACTGAAGACACATTTGCCTTACTGCTAAAAATCTTTTGCAGAAAGAAACATCACCATAAGAAGTATAAAACAAACACTATTCATTGTACAACCAAACATACATAACTCTTCTAGTCTACCTATGCCTTGCTCGATTAATACTCATGTTTAATATGCCATTCAAGAAATGTTTGCTCAGTGTCCAATTTGTGTAAGATATTTTTATATGCTATGAAAATACTACAAAGAAGGAAAAACATCTGATTCTATGAAATACAGTGTAGGACACAGGCCAGCAAACATGTTCTGTAAAGCGTAAGAAGAGCAAATATTTTATGCTTTGTTGGCCATGTGGTTTCTGTTGCAAACAAAGGTAAGTTGGAAATGACTTTGCCTGTTTTTGACAAGAAAAATCAACAATGGAACTTAGGTTTTCCTCATTCTTCCTACAGAGATCCATCTGGTGACTGATGACTACGTTAACTCTAAGACAGGCAGGCAGCCTTACTGCACATAGTGGGCTCTGGGTCAGAAGGCTTGGGGTTCTGTTCTTGGCTCATCTCTTCCTGGCTCTCTTGAGTAGGTTAAAATATCTCTCTGCCTCACTTTCTCTCTGTAAAATGGTGACAGTAATATAACAGATGCCCCCAGATGGAAGGACCAGTACATGTGAGTGTGTATTCAGTCATGCCTAAAATAGAGTGCAATGTTGAAATGACTAATCAAGAAAATGAGTTAATGTCTTCTGGAAATTATTTTTTCCCTTTTTTATGAAGCATAAAGTTTTCTGGGTTGGTTTAGGAATGTGTTGCTCTTGAAAAACTGATTTGACCCAGAGAAGGAAAGGCGTGTTTTCTTTCCGTGTTGAGTGATTGTGCTGTCAAGTGCTTTCAGCTCCAAACATCTTTTTAGCACTTGTAATCATCTCTGGAAAGGTCTCTATGTGAGGCCTCAACCTGTTGGCTGTCATGGCCACCTGGCTTTCTGGCTGTAACTCCTACAATATATACTGGGAAAGGTACCTTTCTCTCTGAAAGGTTGACTGGATGACACCTCCTTTCGACAGCAAGAACACGTAAATATACTCTCTCTAAACACCTTGAGATGTCCACATAGTTGAGTTGGGGCCGTAAAGATGGCTCAATAAAATGCTTGTTGTGTAAGCATGCAGACCTGTGTTTGCTCCCAAACACCAGTGTAAAAGCCGGGGGTGGTGATGCACACTTGTAATTCCAGTGCTGGAAACGTGGAGATAAGAGGATCCCCAGGACAAACAGGACGACCATTCTAGCCTAATTGGCCCTGGTCCAGTGAGAAACACCATCTTACAAAACAAGGTAGAGGGTCTGGAGATTGGCCCTCTTCCAAAGAACCCACAGTTCCCAGTGCTCACCTGGTGGTTTTCAATGATCTGTAACTCCAGTTCAAGAGGGATCTGAACCATGGGAACCAGGTACACACATGGTGCACATACATACATGCAGGCAAAAACTCCTACACAGAAAAATAAAATAAATAGTAAATCTAAAACAAAGAGTGGAAATCCTAAGCAACCATTCACAAGCTTGACCTCTGTCCTCCATACACATGCACTCACGCCTGACAGACACACACAAAGACACAATTTATGATACAGTCTGTTACAAGAAAGTCAAAAGCAGAGTATTTGTTTGATTTCTTCTTACAAAGAAGTATGACACCTGTTTCTCCAAGAAGAACATGAGCGCAAAGAATGCTGGATGTATTTGTGAATGACAGACCACTGCCCCACCCCACCTCCAAAATCCCCACCCCCACCCCCCAGCAAACAAAGGCAGAATGCAGGTGCGTTGGAGGCTGACTTTATTGCAGAAGCCAACCCTGGTCCAGTGTACAAAGACTCTCCCAACTCCTAAACTGCATAACGTGTGAAACGGGGGCAGGTGTGAAATGCTTTCTTCGTGATGAAACTAACAACCTTTCAAATATTTTTTATAGGTTTTTACAAGACCTAGTGATGATGAAACCAAACGGCAAGATAGCAACTTGTTTTCCTTATTGTTTCTGATCCTTGGGATCATTTCTTTTATTACATTTTTTCTTCAGGTAAGTGTCTTATTTTCACTTCATCCACCCAGGTGGATTTATAAACATGTAATTGTCCTTATCATAAAATTGTTCCTCTTTTACCATGGCCAATGGTAGCCAGATTGTTTTTTATCCTCTGACTAGCCTGACCTTCTCTTTCCCGACCAGCCATGCCCCAAATGGAAACAGTGATGCAATCATATTGAACAGATTATCCTGTCTAGTATGGAAATGGAAGGTGGGGACTCAAGTGGGGACTTTGGGGTAAGCCCTGAATATCAGTTTGGATGGACAATCCGCTGGTCAGTTTGAATAGTCAGGGAAATGTCTTCCTGTATTCCAAAACAAACAGACAAACAGACAGACAGACAGACAGGCAAACAAATGAAACTTCCAAACGGGTCACACTGATTTAAAAAGGTTTTCAAAAGCTTACCAAGCTCTTACAAAAAGAAAAAAAATGAAAGTAATGAGAAAATGACAGTCTTAAAAATCCTAAGAAATGTGTACAAGGCATTTTGCAGCCTGCAGATCATTTGTAAATGAACCAAACACTCTCACAGTGTAATGTGGAAAGCATACAGTACGGACTTTGGTGTTTGACACAGGTTTGAACATATGTATTTGCACACATACACAATTTTGTGTCTAGTAATTTAGGCTGTCTAGGCCCCAGTTTCCTTATCTGCAAATGGGGGCAATGCTGCCTCTTGATAATTAAGAGAGCTCATGTGACCAAGTGTTCAGACTGATTTGAGGTATTATCTTTCTACTTATTGAGTAAAAATGTAAATGATCACTTATTTAATGCATCAATAATTAGTCCACGTGTATTTTTTTAAGCTAAAACTAAATAGGTTTCTTGATTAAACACATTCTAAGTATATATTAGAGTTGTTTTTTTTTGTTTTTTTTTTTTTTAGTTTTTGGGGGGTTTTTTTGGTTTTTGATTTTTGTTTGTTTGGTTTTGGTTTTTCAAGACAGGGTTTCTCTTTGTAGCCCTGAATGTCCTGGAACTCACTCTGGAGACCAAACTGGCCTTGAATTCACAGAGATCCACTTACCTCTGCCTCAAGTGCTGGAATTAAAGGCATGCACCACCACCACCCAACTTGTATTAGTATTTTAACAGTTAGCACACATGTAAATAATCTCAGCTAAAACTAAACAGGTTTCTTTATTTAACACATTCTAATATATTAATATTTTAACAGAAAAAAAACATTGTTCTTAACATAGGAACGCAAAAGAAAAGATGATGTGTCTTCACTAAATAAGTAAAGGATTCATTGTGGAACTTGCTCTTGGTAGAATAACATAGCCTGTAGAGTGTCACAGGAGTGTGAAAATGTACAGTTGCTCCATGTGAATTTGTTAAGAGATTGGAAGTGAAGCAGCTTTACGCTGGTCACTTCTGCTTTGACAGCTGGGATGATGAAGAAGAGGGAGAGAAAGCAGTCTCCTCACACTCTGGCTATGGTGGTGTGACAGTCCCCCATGACTACAAAACACATTAAGAACAGTGAGTAGATCCGTGGACTTCAAATATGTAAACACGGCCCAGTGCTGAAAAGGATGGAATGTCCAACTGGTCACCTGAGAAACAGGCAGGGAGTTCAGACTGAGCCCCATCCTGCTCAGAATTCTCACAGGCCTTGATTCTGCTGTGTACCTGGTGTCTGAGTCTCCAGCCAGTCTTCTGTGTGACGCATTCTCATTCTTCACAGGGCTTCACATTTGGCAAAGCTGGAGAGATCCTCACCAAGCGACTCCGATACATGGTTTTCAAATCCATGCTGAGACAGGTATGGTTGGTGAGCTTGCACCCGGGGGAGAGGAGGTAGGACTTCTCTCTTGTGCTCTGTGGACACAGATTGCAAAAAGCTCTGTCAAGTTCCTTAGATAGAGATCCTGCACGGGTCTCCTCAGCCTCCTCTTGGGATGCTGTTGAGCCATCTGTAGATAGCTGTAGGCTGTGGACCTGCAGTCTGTTTGCTATAGGTGGGCACAAGGAACCAGACTGTGTTGAGACTATTGTGTCTCCTGATGATTCTCCATCAGCTTTTTATCTCAGCAGCGAGAGGCAATGGAAGCCAAGGTGATTCTCTATACTTTGTCTTAGCCAAAGGTTGAGGCATGTTGGAAGGGATCTGCTATGACTTTGCGCTCCTCTATCACCTTCTTTTTCCTGCACACTCAGAATATGCTGTCATGACTCTCTGAACCTGGAGATAGTTTGCATTCCTCTTGCCCAAATTCAGATTCATTTTCCATTGCCTGTTCCTCTCTGTTGAGATTCTTTGCTGAGGTAAGACTAAAAGAATAACCCAAGTTACAGTGTTAGTAGCTGGTCATGACTTATTTGGAGTGCCTATTACACTCTGTACATTCAGATCCCTAACAACTGACAATATTGTTAACAGTCCCATTCAAAGGAGAAAACTTTAGCAATCATGAAAATGTTGTATGTGACCTTAAATCTTCCCTTTCAAAATTACTAGTTACTTCCATAAAATGATGCTCTTGATACAGAGGTGTCCAACTTTTTTACATTAAAATGTGATATTGTTATCTACAAACTTGTTGGACCACATTAATAGCATCCTGGGATACGTGAGACTCATGGGATATAGATTGGATATATCTGCAAGCTGTTCCACAAGACTAAAATGTAACACAGAGGTTGAGCCTAGAATCTATAAGGCCCCATTCAGTCCCCAACACTGGGAAAAAAAAAAAAAAAACAAGAGTGAGAAATACCAGTTTCTTGTGTTCAAATTTCCAGAATTCAGTCCTTTTCCAGCCCACCTACAACAACTTACGTATTTATAGAAATAGTTAGCTAACGGTGTCTTCATACAAATGGCTAGTGACAGTCACAGCTGAAGCAGAACCTGATGGGTGAGAGAGCACTATTTTATGGGAGTCCTTGTCAAGCCAAATGGGACTCTTCTGTCAAGCCATATCCATCCTCTCAAGTTGTTTTCTTTTTAAAGATAGGGTCATTTGTACCCGAGTTTATCTCAAATTCACAGTGTAGCTGAATATAATATTGAACTCCATCTCCCAAGTTCTGGGATCACAAGCTTTCAAGCTGTATTTATAACCTCGATTCTGCTTAAACAATCTCAAAGTTGACCTTGCTACAGCACCATATGCCCTATTACCCCATCAGCCTCTAGGCCAACCATCAGGCCCATTGTACTTTGAGAGCTGAGCAGATGGTATGCATGAACAGTAAAAACTGTTCAGTAGAGCAAGGACATCATAGCCACTACTTATGAAGTATAGTACTAAGTTTTGCAAGCCATTTAAATCTGAATGGTCTCTCTCTTCAAGGATGTCACGTTCCAGTGGGGGAACACTTAAATACTAAAAAGTTAATTGATATAGACTATAAGGAACCATTTTCTAGCTTTTCAAAATAAAAAGGTAGTTACTTCCTTACTACAAATTACCAGTTCAGGTAACATCTTAGAAACTAAAGTTATTTGTGACAGACATAAATTCATAATTAAAAATCACAATGTGTTTATTTTAAAATATATGAGGATGTGAGAAAGCTTAACCATTTAGGTGCCTAACCTGAATTCGATCCCCAGAGCGCATAAGATGAAAGGAGAGAGCCAGCTCCCATAGGCCTCCACACATGTGCCATGGCAAGTTCGTGCATCCACATGCAATCTGCCATTAATACATGTAAAAAATGAAAACATAAGAAGTTTTATGAATAAAATCCCATTTTACATTGTATGTGCATTTTAAAATCTAAATTTGGTTTGTTTTTAAATCAGTTCATTTATTCTGCCCTGCCTAGAGTTAACTATCTGCTGGTTTACATTTTCTCTTCTGATATTAATAAATGCTTCACACTGTAATATTTCTGAACTTGAATTTTTTATTTTTCTTGCCGCAGCAGGCTTACTACTTCATATCTACTCCTTTTTTTTTTTTTTTTTTTTTTTTTTTTCTCAAGACATGGTTTCTCTGTGTAGCCCTGGCTGTCCTGGAACTCAATTTGTAGACCAGGCTGACCTTAAACTCAGATATCCACCTGCCTCTGCCTCCACAGTGAGTGCTGGGATTAAAGGCATGCACCACCACCACCCAGCCTACTTACTTTTTATATCTCTCTACCAGTTGTCCAGACTCAAACCTTGATGACTTGCCTCTTTATTTAATGTGACATCAGCCTCCTAGCTGGTTTCATTACCTCCTTCCTCATTCCAATCTAGGGGCAGCCTGGATCTTTCAGGGAAAAAGGCCCTATGTAGTATCTGCAGTTGCCAAAGGCAACCCCCACCCACATCACAGAGGTCACCTTCAGGGGACGGTAGGTAACTGGACAAAGGCTGGGGAGGAGAGAATTAGGGAATCCCAGTAGGACAAGCTAGGCTACCTGCAGGATGTAATTCACTTGTGTGTGAGCAGATCAAGTATGCCTCAGCCTCAGGGCCTTTGTGAGTGTTGTGTCTTTCTCCTCTTAGATACTTTCACCCCTTCCTTCATTTTGGTCTCTGCTCACGTGTTTCTGGAAAGGACTTCCCTGTCTCTTCCCTACTCTGTAAAACAGCACCCTTTTCACAGCTTTATCTTTCTGACCTTGTTCCTTTTCTCCCACATGTTTATTACCATCTGAAATGGTGTATTCTTATTTCCGCGTTCCTTCCAACTCTAGAAGGAAGTCTTGAAGACATGGGCAACTTTGTTGTTAGTGTTCATTGTTCAACACTCAGAGCCAGGCTTTAAACAAAGTTGAGACTAAGACATACTTTTGGCAAATGAAATACTCTATTTTTGTTTGTTTTTTACATCCCTTTCTTCTGTTGGCTGTTATATCCTGATGCTAAGTGAAGAGGATGCGAATACTAAACAAAGAGTCTCCGTCCTCTTCCTCCTAGACTAAAGTGGCCTAAGTGGGACTGGAAGGTAACAAATCTCTTTGTGCCACAGGATGTGAGCTGGTTTGACAACCCCAAGAACACCACTGGAGCACTGACCACCAGACTCGCCAATGACGCCGCTCAAGTGAAAGGGGTACGGGCTTGCTTTCTGTGGGTGTTCATCCTGATGCTGTTTTAGGCTTAGCATGAGACTGACTTCCTGGCAACCATCTGAAGATGCTGTGACTAGATATCTGTGTTAATTACTTTTCTACTGCTGTGGTAAAACACTGTGACCCAAAGCAACTTATAGAAGGAAGAGTTTATTTGGATTTAAAGTTCCAGAGGGATAAGAGTAAATCATGGCAGAGAGGAGGGGCAGCAAGTGGCATGCATGGGAGCAGGAGCAGGGGCCTGAGAGGTCACATCTTCAATTGCAGGCACAGAGCAGAGAAAGTGAGCTGGAGGCGGTAGGAGGCTTTAAACTCTCAAAGCCCACCGCCAGTGATGTGTTTCATCCAGGAAAGCTGCACCTCCCATAGCCTCTCCACACAGGACCACCAGCTGGGGACCAAGCATTCAGATGCCTGAGCCTTTGGGGACATTTCTCATTCAAACCACAAGTTCTAGCCCACAAATTATCAAATTCATTACAGTAAATATGTTAAAATTCAAAGATTATATACCATATAGTATATAGATAGCTATAAATTTTCTTTTATATTTGCTGTGTCAGCCATAAAGGAGATGAATATCAAAGAACAGTTACTTAGGAAAGGAAATATTCTTGGCATTCCCACCAGAATCACTCTGTTTTCCATGCCCAGTTAATATTTATGATTGACATTATATATATGATATTATAAAAATGTTGGGAGAAAAAAGAATAGTGTATCTAAAACTTGAGGGACGTTACAGTTTGGTAAGAAACAAAGAAAACGTTGTTAAAATACATTGAAAACAATGAAAAGCACATTAAAACTGTAACATGGACAGAAAAACCTTAGCAAACTATAAACCTGAAAATGTGCTGTTACCTCAGCCCCCAGTTGATATAAATAGAAACTGTTGAACAATTGGGTTTTGATTTTTAGATGAAGTGACAGTTTCTTTTCCATCGACAATTTTTATGGCGAAAGTGTGAAGCATGGTGTTGAGCTTCAGTGGCACCTGATCTCTGCTGTGGGGCTCTGTCTTGTCCCTGGCCTCCTTCTGTTTCGATCTTCCTGGGAGGCAGAACTACACACACTCCTGTCTCACAAATAGGACCTGTGATGAGTGAAGCTATGAACTTGAAAGCACACATAACTGTCGAACTGCAGTGTAAATCTTAAGAATTACTGTTTTTTTGTGGCTCTCTCTGCTTAAAGCAAACAGGACAAAGCCCATGCTATAGACACAGGTG
Source organism: Peromyscus melanophrys (assembly GCA_902168415.1). NCBI lineage: Eukaryota > Metazoa > Chordata > Mammalia > Rodentia > Cricetidae > Peromyscus > Peromyscus melanophrys. The sequence continues at coordinate 34,696 of CABHPR010155046.1, forward strand.
TATAAAACTTAGAGAAGAAAATGGACACTGAAAGAATTTTTTGTTGTTGTTGTTGTTTTGTTTTTTTTAAGACAGGGTTTCTCTGTGTAGCACTGGCTGTCCTGGAACTCGCTCTGTAGACCAGGCTGGCCTCGAACTCACAAAGATCCGCCTGCCTCTGCCTCTTGAGTGCTGGGATTAAAGTCATGCGCCACCACCGCCCTGCACTGAATGAATTCTGAACATTCTCAAACAGACAATTGTTTTGCTCTTGTGGAGTCTACATGCTAGGTCATATTATCAAACGGTAACTTGGTGGGAGTTGGAGAGAGGCTATAGGACCAAAGGCGGCCTCATCTAAGGAAGAAAGGCTTCAGTGATGCGGCCTAAGCAAGAGGCCTGAAGGAAGGAAGCATGGTGCTCCTGCACAACTCTAAAGGAGCATTGTAGTCAGAAGAACCAGGATAAAGGACCTGAGGTTAGACCGTTCCTGCATCTCACAGTAAGGAGCACAAAAGCTCTAGATGAAAGGGAAAGGAAGAGTCATGGTTTGTGGTCAGCATCATATTAGGAATTGGATCGCAAGGCATTGCTAAGTTTTCAAAATGGGAGTTACATGGCTGTTACATGAATAACAGATGAAGGAGACAAGAACAGAGGAGGAGAGAAGCTATCGCAATCAACTAGGAGAAGTCTCCTAGGGTGGTCACAGCTGATTCTGGATATAGTTCAAAATTATAGCCTACAGAATTTGTTGATTAGATGATGGATTTGAGAGATAAGATTGATAAGTAAAATGTTTGGCCTGCATAACTAAAAAATTGAAGCTGTTCTTTAAAGAAATTGGAATCCTATAGGAGGATGAGGCTTGGGGAAGAATTGAGAGTTTTGTGTCTGACTTAATTAGTTGTGATTGATGCCCACATTAGATGGCCAGTTGAACATGTCAATAAGGCAGGACATTTTTTATATCTAGAGTGTAGCAGAGAAATCTGGTCTGGAAATACTCACTTGTAGATTTTTTTCAGTGAGATGGTAGCTTTTAAAGACATGAAAAGATGGCCAAGAAATCACATGAAGAGCAAGTCTTGACTTCTGAAGTCTCAGGGATGTGAAGATGAACAGAGACAATCAGGAGTCCATGGCATAGAAGATGGTATCTCTGTGTGGTAGTGGTACACGACTTTAATCCCAGCACTTGGGAAGGCTGAGGTAGGAGGATCACAGAGTCCGAGGCCAGCCTGGTCTACAGAGCAAGTTCCAGGACAGCCGGGGCTACTCAGAGAAACCCTGTCTCACAAAATAAAAAACAGAAAGAGAAGACAGGTGTCCTGGAAGTAAAACTGAGACAGTGTTGTAGAAGGGAGCAACACAGGATGTAGATGATTGAACGCAGTGTGGTGTACTGCTGGTTGTCCCAAGGACAGTCAAGTATGGTGGCAATGAAAGCCTGACCAGATTGGTCTTCAGAGACAGGAAGAGAAAGATCACAGATGGACATATGGCTAAAAGACTTTTTGTAAAATATGAAAGAGCCATGGGTTAATAGATGGAGAAGACATTAAAATTTTACTATTTTTTAATATATTTTAAATTGCCAAAATTATTTGATTAAAATATTTATTTCACTTTGCCTGTACATCAAGGAATTTATCATCTCTGGAATTATCTTGATTATTTTTTGTGGTCCAAAGCAAGGCCTGCATATGCCTAAAAGCTTATAAGCCCAGGGAACTGTCCCTACTGTGTCCAGGATAGATGTTCTGAGTACTTCTGTCCTTTAGCAGCTTCTGTGTGGGATTGTAGATGCTGGGCACCCTAACACATCCCTGTGGGGCAGATCCTCTCTAGATTGTTTACTGATTATGTCAGATAGGTATTACATGATATGCGAAGAATGGTGCCAGATTTCAAGATGGAGAAGAGGCTTTGGTTATTAAATAATGAATCTGCTCAGTTTTGGAGTTAGGAGAGATTTGTCAAAAGTGACAGAGATGGCCAATGGCCAGCCTAGAGTATACATCATAATCTTTACTGAGACTAGTTAGCCGTGCTTAAGTGAAAGAAAAAAAGGATGTGTGCTATTTGAAGAGAAATTGAGTGTGGAGGCCACAGCAGGGATATGAGTAGCACACACTACTTGGATGTGTGCTAAACTGACTACTTAAACTGCTGATTTAGAGCTGGGAATCGCTATATAGTAGTGAAAGCCATGCATTATCACCCTCCAGCATTCTACTCCAAGATTCTGCTAACTGTAGACCATGTTCTCTAACTTTCAAATTTCATTTATTCCCAAGAAAATGAGTGTTTCAAATAGGTCCAAATAAGAGGTAGGCAGATCTCTGAGTTCCTAGGCCAGCCTGGTCTACAGAGTGAGTTCCAGGACAGCCAGGGCTACACAGAGAAACCTTGTCTTGAAAAACAAAAAACAAAACCAAATAAATAAAAAAGAAAAAACAAATAGTCCCAAATATATTTGTACGCCTTTTCTGACACATCTCTTCCTTAAACTATAAGCAGTTTTATACCTGGACGACCACCATTTCCAGTTCAATAGAATTGCCAGATTCTTACCCTTCTGATTGCTGAGTTTGGTTTAATCATCATGCTGTGGTACATAAACATTTTCTTGGTACTGAAAGATTTGAATAGATAGAAATATGTACTTGCATTTTGGGTTATTACTCTACATTTAGTATTCTTAAATCATGGAAATCTTCATTTTAGAAGCCAAAAACTTCTGACAAGTATATCTTTCCTTTTATTTCATAGGTGAGAACATTTTCATGAAAATGTGTTACTATCCTTAAAAATATATTAGAAAATATTTTAGAGTATAAAACGTGTCTTCAATTTCTTCTTCTTTCTTAGGCTACAGGATCCAGACTTGCTGTCATTACCCAGAATGTAGCAAATCTTGGGACAGGAATTATCATATCCCTGGTCTACGGCTGGCAGCTGACCCTTCTGCTTTTAGCTATTGTACCTATCATCGCGATAGCAGGGGTGATTGAAATGAAGATGCTGTCTGGACAAGCGCTGAAAGATAAGAAGGAACTAGAGGGTTCTGGGAAGGTGAGTTAAACTCTGCATGACTGGTTACTTAAGCAGAAACAATATTCTTTCCAGTGATGTTTTATTACTCTCTGTTACTATGCTCTGACTGTGCTGGTGTGTGTGTGTGTGTGTGTGTGTGTGTGTGTGTGTGTGTGTGTGTGTGTGTGTGTGTGTTCCTGTGGGTCTCAGCTCACACATGTGTGTGTTGTGTGGAGATCAGAGAACACCCTGGGCACTAGGATTACAAGCACATGCCACATGCATAGCTGAGCTGTTTTTACCTCTGAGTTCTAGAGGTCAAACTCAGGTCCTTGTGCTTGCCAGGCAAACTCTTGAGCAACAGAGCCATCTCCTCAGTCTATGACAATATTTTAATAGCCACCTTTGGGGCAACATTTACTACACTTATCTCAAGTTTAGAACTTGAAGAACAGAAACATATCCTTAGTTTCAAACACTGACACCTGCTTTTTCAGGGGTTTGTTTCTTTGTTTGAAGCCATTGTCTTCATATTCCTCTCTTCTTATCCAGTCCTTTTCTTCTTTGCATCTTTTCTTTTGACCTCTTTCCTCTCTGTCTCTTACTGTCTCTATTGCTGCAATGGAACACCCATGGCCAAAGCGGTTTGGGGAGGAAAAGGTTTATTTTACTCACAGTTCATTATCCAAAGCAGGAACTCACCAGGGCAGGAGCCTGGAGGCAGGGGGTGATGCAGAGGCCATGGGTGCAGGGTGCTGCTTACTGGCTTGCTTCTTTTGGCTTCTTCAGCCTGCTTTCTTATAGAATCCAGGACACACCAGCCCAGGGTTGGCACCATCCACCATAGGCTGGGCTTCCCTGTCAATCAGTAATTAAGAAAATGCCCCACAGGCCTGCCTACAGCCCTATCATATGGAGGCATTTTCTCAACTGAGATTCCCTCTCTGACTCTAGCTTGTGTCAAATTGACATAAAACTAGCCAGCACACTCACCCTACCTTCTGTTCTTCTCTGTCTTCCTTTCAACCAGGCTTAAAGCTATCCCTGTATTCAGGATGGCGGATGCATTTTATTATGAATGATTGGGGAGATTCAAAGTAGAAAAGTCCCAAGCGTATTTATTCTCTTCCTTTTAGATTACTTAATCTAGTCAGTTTGGGATTACTCTGGTGCCTCATACCATTTGATATCCTTGATCTGGCCCCTAGACCTGCTTTCTCTGCAAACAGCACACACCCTTCAGCATCCCCCTCTCTTTCGTCTTTATCAGACATCCTCCCTTCCTCTCATATCTGTTTTCTTTCCCCTCGTCCTGTTTATTCCGCACACTCGGCTGTTTTTTTTCTCATAGCTCAACAAAGCGTTATGTGGCATTTACTTGGTTCCCTGGAAAATGTTTTGTTCCTTACGCTGACTCTATCAGGTATATTCTCTTATTATCTCAATTTTCAGATGAGGCTGAGGGACACGCAGGCTACTCCTCTCTACCTTAAAGCCAGTCACTCCTGGAACCGGGATTCAAACTCAGACAGTGATTCACCTATTAGCTAGAAATCCAATTTCTGTTGTGGTGGCGCTTAGTCAGACAGCACATGCCCTCTGCAGAAATGAGAGGTCAGAACAGGGCTGACCCTGACATTCCAGGTACCAAGAAACAAAGCAGGGATCCAGGCAGGTGAGAGGGTTGTGGTTTCCTTGCAGCCCACTGATGTGAAAGGTGAGGAAGATCCCAGAGACACCAAAGATGCTTTGTTTCTCTGCATGTTCTTAGACCTGTTGCTCTATTTTCATTGGTTCTTTCAGGGAAATGCTCTGACTAGCTTTAGTATTTCTCAGCCAGGGTCTGTGGAGTTCACCCTTTGGTGAGGTCCCAGCAGACTGTCATTGGGAACTAGCTAAACTTGGGGTCTGGCTATGTTCTGGCCCAAGTAATATTGGCCCTGTCCTAGGAATACATACCATGCCACACTTGACAATGTGCTTGTTTGGGATTCCAGAGCAGATCAGTGTAATGGGAGGTCTCATTCATATCCTGTCTTTGTGGTGTGATTGATGGACCATGCAGATAAACTCTACTGTGCTTATGATCAGGGTTTGATATTGTTCTATTCCATTTTTATGGGATAATGAGCAGTTTTGTGTAATACACTCATTCATATTTTTAGTATTAAATTCAGATCAAATCTCAGTTTATTTGGAGCAGAAAGAGAAGTACAAGTTTGTTTCTGAGAAACTCATTTTCCTTTCTTCAGAACAACTTGGTATACAGCCCCTTCAAAGGAAACAGTGCTATTTACTCTTCTTTGAACTTAAACTTCCTTCTTACTAGTGATTACTGGGTCTCTATTGAAGTTGGGAGGATATAGCTGCTACTCCCGGCATTTCCTGACTGCCTCATTGTGCATCAATATGAGAAGACTGCACTGTGAAATGGTTGTTGTCTTCACACTATGCAAGCTCTGTTCCCACCACCGAGGTTTACAGGCATGCATGACCATGCCAGGCTTTTTTATGGGTGTGATCGCAAGTCAAATTCAGATCTTCATGATTGTAAAGCAATAGCCCTACCTTCTGAGGCGTGTTCCCAACATACATTCCCTATACATTTTTATAATATTCTTCCTACTGATTCAGAAAACCTCATCTGTTTGTTGGAACCATTATAGTTCAAAATGTTTCTAGTATGTGTAAATGAAGAATGTCTTTGGGGAGTTTCATTAAAGTTGATTATTTCTTCTAACTTCTTACCATTGGTACTTTCAGGATTTTCTAAAGTCAGTATGTATTTTTGAAATGTGCAAAGTTTATAACATATTTTTCCTAAATTTATTATGAAATATTTTCTGTTATTGAAGAAGATAATTTGTATAAGGTTCAGTGAGGCGTAAATGACAGTTCACACACACACAGACACACACACACAGACACACAGACACACACACACACACACACACACACACACACACACACACACATATATATGGCTTTTAAGTAGCAAATTGCACTAGGCTAGTAGAATGTTTTTACTAGGATCAGTTTAGATCAATGAAACCACCAGAAGGAGGCACAGAATCTTAACCAGAAACTTCAATTTCTGGAGACATACAATTTTAAAAGGACCTTAGGGACCTTCTGGTCCATATCCCCCTGTGAGATGAGCTAATGAGAGGCAAGGGTGGGTTAAGTCCCACCATTGGTGCAGGCAAAATCCCTTCATGTGGCCTAGATGTTCTTGATGTTCTTCACGTCCCTTTACGAAGAATGCAAAGGATGGTGACAGCCATATTGTCCTAACTAAATAGCCTTGGAGGCAGTAAATGCAATTAGAACACAACTAAATATTAGAAACTCTTTTGAAAAAAATTGATATATCATGCTCATCAAAATACAATATTCATTAAAAGGCAATTTATTCCCTTTGACCTCTTAATTTCAATATTAAGAATGTTTTCTGAGAAAATGTTGATGTCCAAGGATATATTTATTACAATGTTATTTTTAATAAAAGAATTGAAGCCATTGTTAGTAAAGTTTAACTGGCCACACTGTTAAGTAGCCATTAAAAATTCATTATTAAGCCAGGCATGGTGGCCCACACCTTTAATCCCATCACTTTGACGCAGAGGCAGACAGAGCTCTGTGAGTTCAAGGCCAGCCAGGTCTACAAAGCAAGTTCCAGAACAGCCAGGGCTGTTACACAGAGAAAGCCTGTCTCAAAAAAAAAAAAAAAAAAAAATCAAACGAAAACGAAAAACCCAACTCATTATTAATGTATATTGAATGAACTTGAAAAATACTGTTGAAATTGACTAGGCAAAATCTAGAATTTAGTCTATATTTTGTTAAAGATGTTTAGAAAAACATGTGTGAGCTACTTTGTAAAATATACTAGTGTATAATTATTGATCATCTTCATTACTCTCTGAACATCTTTTAAACTTTATTGAGTTATCATGAGTGACAGTTACCCAGGGAAAAATGTATAAATATCATATTTTGAAAAAAGTAACCATAAATGTTATTCAGATTCCTTGGAAAGATGCTGTGTGGCTTTAGACAAGCGCTTCATGCTTTGGTGTCCTGGACTTTCTTTCCGTATAGAGGGCCAGACTCCATGATGGGGTCTCTCTGAAGGATGTAGAATTCAGGTTCACAAGTCACCATTCTTTTGGATAGGAAGATAGCTATCATAAGACCAAATGATGCATGAAAGAGAAATTATAATAGGTTAATGCTATTAATTGTAGAATTCAATTCGTTTCCTGTGTCTGACTTTGTGCCTGGTAATGGGTGGCCTTTTACAGATTGCCACTGAAGCGATAGAAAACTTCCGCACTGTCGTCTCTTTGACTCGGGAGCAGAAATTTGAAAACATGTATGCCCAGAGCTTGCAGATACCATACAGGTAAGACACTCTCAGGAGTTTTCTAGTAAGGACTTCAGTTTTCAGGATTGCTTTTGCCAGAAGGTGGAGTGCACATGAAGAAAGTACTAGAAGGATTATCCAGAGAGAAAAGAAGAGACCTGAGCTGAGGCAGGGGCATGTGTGAGGTAGAAGCAGTGAAGGCTGGTGACATTGGGGAGGAGAGAGAAGGGGACAACTGTGAATGTCTCTGGTGTCCCGTTGGGATAGTGACCCTGCTCTTTGCTGTATTTGGGGTGAAGGTTCTCCATGAAATTGGAGGTGTTGTGGGACACTGCGGGGATCTCTCCAGGATACTTTCTGTTCCTTTCTTTCCTGGGGAGACCTTCTCTTCTCCCTTTATCCCAGCAGTATCGATGAGGGCTCTAAAAGAAGGGTGACCAGGACATGAGCAAGTCCAACCTCGGAGTCTCAGCTTCTCTGGGACAAGGAGAGAACTAGATCTTTCTGAAGGGTTCCCAAAACACCTTTGTCATAATCATGGCAGGCCCTCTTTTTCTGGGAAAAGTTTGCATTTGAAACCCAGTAAGTGGCAAAGACAAGAAGAAGTTGGTGGGTTTAGCAGGAGGAGGAAAGTCAAAAGGCTGCCCATCTCCACCCTGTTCCTGCCCAGGCTCCCCCCAGATCCTTCTTGTTCAGACATTCCTGGAATGCTAATGCTTTGTAAAGCCTCCCTGGCTGCAGACACTTAGGTGCTTTTTCTGCCCATAGCACATTGTCCCTCTGCTGCACTGATGAGATGCACCTCATCTAGATCCCCAAGTACAAGGACATGCCTGCTGCCCTGTCACCCACAGCTTGAGGGTGTTGGGTAGATGTGCTGAGTCCCAAAGTGGGGGAAAGGGCAGGACCCTTCATTTGTTAATGTAAAACAGGCTCCTCTGGTGGTGGTGGTGGTGGTGGGGGTGGTGGGGGTGGGTGTTCAGGCCTAGTTATCAACCACTAAGATGCAATATCCTACCTTAAAGATGAACACACCACTGAGTCTCAGACATGAGGCAGTTCCCTGTATTCACACAGCTAAGTAATCTGGGCTCAAGCCAAATTCTTTAGAAAGGGAATCCACTCTGTCTGTCACTCTTGTGTGCCCCACTGTGAACCACAGGAAGTTACTTGAATGACTGAGAAATACAGAGGAGTGAATCTGGGTTCTCTTCTTTCCAGAAATGCTTTGAAGAAAGCACACATCTTTGGGATCACATTCTCCTTCACCCAGGCCATGATGTTTTTTTCCTATGCTGCTTGTTTCCGGTTTGGCGCCTACTTGGTGGCGCGGCAATTAATGACTTTTGAAAATGTTCTGTTGTAAGTATTCCGTTCATATTTATAATTTAACCCTGAAAGTAAATCTAGGATGAGAAATTGTATTGTGAAGTGTCATGGAGAGCATTTGTTGATTAAGAAAGTGGCATTTTGCCTCTGAGTATCTGTGTGATACCACTGATGCTCCACATTTCTGATGAAATGTGTACACCCTGTGTTGACTCACGCATATCTGACCATTCCAAATCTGTGCCTAGACATATAGACTCAGTTTAGAGATCTCCAGAAGGCCATGCCTTTGGAAAGGCATGGACTCTAATGGCTCCTTTAAAAAGCTTTCTGTCAGGGCAGCTAAGAGGTGGGTGATGTGCCAACTCCTACCAAACTTGAGATATTAAAGGTAAAGAAACATCTATACACACACATAGGTACAGACATACACAAACACAAAGAGAGAGAGAGAGAGAGAGAGAGAGAGAGAGAGAGAGAGAGAGAGAGAGAGAGAGAGAGAACATAGAAAGACTCCCCACAAAGTGGAAAGGTTACTCAGAAACTGAAACCCCCCTTTCTCCTAAAGGGCTAGGGTTTTTGTTTTGTTTTGTTTTGTTTTGTTTTTCTGTCTTGTTTTGTTTTTTTAGTGTTATGGGTGGCCTTGCATGAGTTCATCTTACATCATTTCCGATTGGTCAGATTAGTTAGCTTAGACAAACAAAGGATTGCTGAAGCCCACAGCTTTACATAAACATGTCAGGACCAGCCTTGACAGTATCTGACCAGCTTGCACTGGTCAGCTATAAGGGGGCCCTGCTGGAAGAGAGAAAGCCTGCCAGCCTTTTGTCTTGGGAAGGCGGGCAAGGGTGACTCCAGAAGTTACCATCATTATTATTTATCAGTGGCCCCTTTTCCTTAATTGTTTGCCTGTCAGGCATCTGACTAACTCTTAGTTCCTCAGGGGCTGAAGAAATTTTTCAACAACAATGGAAGATCTGGATTAGAATTTTCCTTCTGTGTCTCTGCAGACATTGAACACTATACTTTGGTCATGGGAAGACAAGCCTGAGGGAAATCACACTATTGATGTCACCAAATATGCAGTTTGGTCATCAAGGTGATATGTGAACCTTCTGAGCTCCCAAGTGGTTGGCGGGCCAGACTCTTCTCCCTAATAATGCAATATGGTTAGAGTTTGCATTGCACCCCGAACCAGATAGACCTGGCACTGTCGGGTGCTAACCCACCATTGCTGCCCTGTTTAAGCGTTTGCTTTAGTCACACACTGTAGTTAATTCAAGATTTAAAATATTCACCTTCTAGCATACATGTCTCACAGAGGGTTTGTGTCATTGTACCCAAGGCCAAAGTTAGACACTCCTGGGGCTGGGACATTAATTTGATCATGCTTTTGCTTATTTTTTACTCCAAGATTTTTGAAGTTGCTGACACTTATGAGTCCCATGCCAGAGGTTAAGAATACAGTGTCTTCCTAAATTGTGGCACCATAGCTGTGTATTTAAAAAAACGTTCTCTTTATTGTGTGGCTCATAGGATTTCTAAGGCTGGATATAGGGGCACTGACTGTATGGATTACTGATTGCCACAGTTACACTGTGTAATGACCAGCAACTAAACTCAGTGACATGGGACTATAAACATTTATCCTGCTTGGAGTCTCTGGGTCAGTTCTCCTTGTCTGCATTGGGCATAGTTGATCTCTGTTTTGATCTATGTTGTCTGCAGTGAGCTGTAGGCTCATTGGCCAGAGGCAAGGAGAGAAAAATAAAGGAACAAAACATATGCTGAGTCATAGGCTTGAAACTGGGAACAGTGATTTCCACCACATCCTGTCCATGAAACCGTGTCTCAAGGCCACTCCAGGTTCAAAAAGTGGAAAACAAATTGGTAATTCTTAGAAGGAAGTGTAAGCAAAGGTCATGTTGTAAAAAGCTGAGGATAACAGGAGAGGTGAAAAGGGGCTATTTTGCAGCATCTCTCATGCTGATGAGAACACATAAGGGGAAGGAATTTATATCTTTCAACCTTCTGATGGCAATTACTCCTTTGCTACAGAAGTGCCACATTGCTAACACTGTAGCTATCTCTCTCTGCACATGTTTGCCTTTTATTTTCCAGAGTATTCTCAGCTGTTGTCTTTGGTGCCATGGCAGTTGGACAGGTCAGTTCATTCGCTCCTGACTATGCCAAAGCCAAAGTGTCGGCATCGCATATCACCATGATCATTGAAAAAATCCCCGAGATTGACAGCTACAGCACGGAAGGCCTGAAGCCTGTGAGTCTGCTCTTCCAGCGGCTGATCTATTCCTAACTCCCCAATGAAAAGATACAAAGAGGAAATTTCATAAAATCTGGTGCTTTAATTTTAAAAATTATATGCCGTTGCTAAGACCTAGATGAGCTGATTTCAATCATTGTTAGTACTGTATATTAATAGTCATTACTTTTATAAAACAAAGTTACAGGGAGATAGGAATACTGCTCAAGGTAAATGGAAATCCAGTTCCTTAGGCTTTCCAGTATGTAGTTATTCGAGTCTGGGAGAGTGCATTGGTGTTGTATTGAGAATTCATGCTGCAAAACCATTACCTCTTTAGATTTAATTCCAGAGATGAAATGAAGCTTAACTCTGATAGAAGCTCACTTTCAACACCCGGCACTAGGAATTAACACCATATCTGGTGTTTTCAATAACGTTACAATCAAACTAAGTGTTACTGTTCTCATTTTAGAATACGTTGGAAGGAAATGTGAAATTTAATGAAGTCAAGTTCAACTATCCCACCCGACCCGACATCCCAGTGCTTCAGGGGCTGAACCTGGAGGTGAAGAAGGGCCAGACGCTGGCCCTGGTGGGCAGCAGTGGCTGCGGGAAGAGCACAGTGGTCCAGCTGCTGGAGCGGTTCTACGACCCCATGGCCGGCACAGTGGTGAGCACACTTTTGTACTCAGAACATTTCAGGTTTTTAATCATCCAAATGGCTGGATATATTGTAGGCCATGGGTTTTTGAACCCTTCAGCAAAAGCCTCTGTTAGATAATCTGACAACCCAGATGTCTCATCTGGGCCAACCGCACTAGCCGGTTTACCCAGCCTCTCTCTCAACATGCTGCCCTCTGCCCTCTGCTGCAAGCAGCTTTTGACCACCTATCTCCTTTGCCATGATGAGACTTGAGCTGACAGGTTAAGAGCT
>CABHPR010155047.1:0-14226 GCA_902168415.1 Peromyscus melanophrys
GACCCCAGTGCCCAGCCACAGCCTGGGGCTCATCACTCGGGATTCCTGGAGTTTCTGAGTAGACTGCGCCCCAGCTGCAAACTGCAGCGGCTGCCTAGCCAGACCTGCAGGTGCCTCCTGAGGTGGCGCAGAGAAGGGCTGTAGTGCACCTCAACCTCCCCCCTCCTTCCTGCTGCCGGTCTCTGGTCCTCAGGAGAGGATCCTCCCTGCACTGGCCATCCCTGCCTATCCTCCGGCCCCCCACTCCTGTCTCTTCTGGGAGATATCACATGATGCCACTGGAGAGGAAGGGGTCCTGAATCCCTAGTGTCTGAAAACACCTCTGTTGCCTTCTGTAGCATTTTATTTATTTTATTTGGCAATCCATTGAAACCATGTCCCAACCATCCCAGTCAAGCACCTCTCACTCTGCCTATGGCTGTCTCCCCCACAGCCACACACAGGCTTCTCATAGCCAGGCAGGACCAGGAGTCCTCAGAGAGAGAGAGTACCCCACCCAGGCCCCCTCCCACATTAGTAGGAAACCTCTGAGGTTTCTGAGGAGCCTTTCCTCTTGGGTTTTGATTTCCCCTCTCATCTCACCCTTTTAATAGAAGAAGGAAGAGGAGAGAGAGAGAGAGAGAGAGAGAGAGAGAGAGAGAGAGAGAGAGAGAAGCTCCAGAGTAGGGCCACACTGATGGAAGCAATCCTGGGGCTTCAGCACAAGTCCCTGCCTCTCCTGCCTGCCTTCCAGATCCCTTCCAGTCTTTCGGCAGCAATTTCTTTCCATCTCCCTCCCTGGCCTCTTCTCCCCACCCCTTTCCTCTCCACCTAACCCCACCTTCACTCTCCTCTCCGAGAGGGGAGGGCCAGGGGGAGGGGAAAGAAAACCCCCAAACCCCAGGCCCTGGGCAGAGATGTCGAAGAAGCGCAAAGCCCTCGAGGGCGGAGGAGGTGGAGGAGAACCCCAGCTCCCAGAGGAGGAACCCACTGCCTGGTTTGGGGGCAGCAGCGAGGAGCCAGGTAGGGGGAGGGGGAGGAGACAGAGGACTGAGCACATGCGGAGAGCTTCGGGAGCGGAGATGCTCCACAGGAATGCCCCAGTCTTCAGAGCAACTGGGTAGACTTACCCACAGATGGGAAATTGTGGGTAGGGTAGAGAAGAGCTGACTAGGCCAGTGCTAGAGACCCAGATCCCTGTGAACTTGGAGCACACTGGGGGAGAGGCTCGGTGGCAAGCACAGGAGGCAGGAGGAGGCAGGAAGGGCCGACTGAGGATGCTGGCCATCTCCCCTCCCTGCTTGTCTTGTTGTCTGTATGCTGGGTGAAGACCCTACCCTGTGGCTGTATGGCCTGTGTTGGTGCCTGAGTGCAGGACCCTCTTTCTGGAGGGAGGGGTGCTGGTGATATTCCCTAGTGCCTGTTGCCGATGGGGAGAGCAGTGAGGGCCCCTGTCTTCTTCCATGCTTCTCCAATCCAGGGATGTTGAGGGTTGCGTCATGAGGAATCTTCATCCTCTGCACAGGCAGGGCCTCGGTCCTCCTGAAGTTGGAGGTGAGGGTTGAGCAGATGGAGTGGTACATTTCATTTCAAGGGGAGATGGAGAAGGAAAGCAGTTGGGTTCGTCTTTGCTTGGAATGATACCAGAGAAAAAAGCAAAGATGGAAAATTTTCTATGAAACAAAAGTGATACTTGGATATCTGATTTCCACATTAAAAAAACCTAGACAGACACCTTTGATTTCACTTAAAGCACTCTGGGTTTGGTTAAAAGGAGGCCCACATGATGTAGTCAAGCCTTTTTCTGGGTTGTGGGTAAAATGAAAAGGAGGCTGATGAGGTTTTATTTGGTTAAGCTGTAGATGAGGTGGTGAGAAGACTCACCAGGGTGTTGGGACCCAGGTGGGTGGGCAGCTGGACAGAGCTGTTCTGCTTGCCTGCCTCTTCCCTGCAGCCAGCCCATGGTCTTGGTGGAGACAGGCTCCCAAGAGGCAGAGCATCAGATGGCTGGTATCTCCAAGATGGAGTCCTTGGTCCATCTCCTTCGATATCACAATGGACGTGGAGCTACGAAGCTCCCCTTGCAGAGAGTATGGAGCGCTGTGCGCACTCAGAATCTTTTGCAAAACTCTAGTGCATCAAGAAACCAAGGGTCGGGATGTGGCTCTCTCTGCTCGGTGCATTTGAGTGTTAGTGGAAGTTGATTGATCCTGCCCAGTTACCACAAAAGAGGTGGTCTCTAATGACTGTGCACTTTTTTGATGATTTGTTGCTCAGTTATTAATCGTAGAACCAGCTAAAGCACTGCTTACTTAATTTTGTTGAGTGTGTAGGTAATCAGTAAGAACTTTAGACGGGCTTATTTGAATGGTTGGTATTTTTCCATCGTAGCAAGGGAATGATTCCATACTACCATGGTGTCCAGCACATTTATCAATTCTATATGCAGTATTGCTTATGACATAGGTTTGCTCTGCTGCAGGAACCAAAGAAGTCTATGTGACCCAATCTCACTATTATGGTAAATAACAACCCAGGTATATGTTATGTTACGTTCATAATTAATGAATGCATGGCTGCCAGTTCTAAAAAAGAAAACAAGAATTCTGTTTTAACAAACATTTCTTATTTATTTATTTATTTATTTATGGAAATAGAATAAAACAAGAACCTATGCTGTGGGGAGCCTGTGCTCCCAGCCGCATACAATTCCAACATTACCCAGATGATGGGGGCTGTACAGGGAATGTATGGCAAGTCACGATGGGTAAGACTATGTACCTGTCTGTAGTATTTGGAGAGTATCATAATTTTGAAATACTTAGCTGTTCCTGAACTTATAAAACTTAAAGACTTTGCTGTGTAACCTTTGTACTTGGTGAATCAGAATTCTACTTGAAGATCTGAGGATACTGAACTCAAGAAACCTTTAAGGGTATGGACACTCAACTACTGTGCTGTGGCTACTTTTTGCATGGGAAATGGAGAGTGTGGCATAGAAGAAGAAGGTCGAGACTGAGAAACGTGTCTGTGCATACATGGTGTATGGCCCTCTGTGTATATGACTGTTTTGACAGTTGGGGAAGGGACACTAAGCAGGTACAGGGTTTGAGGGATGGCTGGTGGTGACACGTGATCCTTGCTTGTGGGTGAGATGTTAGTGCTGCATTGCAGGCTCCATGCGATTTTGCTGTGTTCCTGTTGGAATCTAGGCCAAACTGATGACTTGCTTGAGGACCAGAGAAGGATCTTGCTGACCTTGACCCTGAGGGTTTCTCTGAAGTTACAGTGAATGGGAAGGCAATGTGTTTGTTCATTCCAACCCTGCAAAGTATAAGTATGCATTAAGCTGAAGCAATGGGATATTGCATTTTAGTGGTCTCTCCTCGTTTCAAGATTATGTACCAGCATCTCTACTTGATCTGAAGTTTGAAACATAGAGCCTTGTAGGAAAGAGTGGCTTGGGGATTTGGAACCTAAGAACAAGACCCCACTGCTCCTTTGTGTGTCTTCACGGACAGAGCATGCTGAGGGTGTGGCTCATCACAGATCCAGCGGGTGTTGGATCCAGGTCCTGTGTGGATGCCTACTCCTTGGAAATTTCTTGGGAATATGAAGTTAGGGTCATATTGGGTCATGGAGTTTAAACATAGGTGATTTGGTTTTCTCATTATCCTTGATAAATCTACCTTAATATCAGGTTAAAAGGGGGGAATGAAGCTCATTATCACAGATTTGTCTAAACTTTTATTGAGGTGTCTATTGAAGGTTTTTTTCCCTTCAATCTATGGACATGTGTGTATGTGACTATAAAATCATAGTCAGAGGTGCTGGAGAGATGGCTTAGTGGTTAAGAGCACTGGCTAATCTTCCAAAGGACCTGGGTTCAATTTCCAGCACCCACATTACACCAACTCCAGTCCCAGGGGATCCAAAGCCCTCTTCTGGAATCTGCAGGCACCAGGCATCCATGTAGTACACAGACATACATGTAGACAAAACACTCACACACATTAAAAAAAATCATGGTCAGAGTATAGTTCTCCTGTAGGCTCCAGTAAACTCCAAGTCCAGCATATGTACTATGATACTCTTGGAGAATATTCACATACAATATTTACCTTAATGGTTTAGAGAAATTTGATGTGCAATCAAATAATACTACCTTCGTTTTCTTTTTGTGATGGCTAATCTTTGCTGTCCACTTGATACAGCTGGGAAGAGGGAACCTCAATTACAGAATTGACCTCCATCAGACAGGCCAGTGGGTGTGTCTATGGAGGCATTTTCTTTTCTTTCTTTCTTTTTTTTTTTTTTTTTGGTTTTTCGAGACAGGGTTTCTCTGTGTAGCTTTGAGCCTTTCCTGGAACTCACTTGGTAGCCCAGGCTGGCCTCGAAGACATTTTCTTAATTGATGACTGATGTAGAAGAGCCCATCCCACTGTGGTGATTCCCTCGCTAGGCAGGTGGACCTGGGCTGTAATAGGAAGGTAGATGAGCAGAGCTACAGTTTCTGTTTTCCTCCACGGCCTCCATGCCAGCTCCTGCCTTCAAGATCTTGGCCGTGAGCTCCTGCCGTGACTTTCTTCGCTGATGGACTGTGGCCTGGGACTTGTGAGCTGAAATAAGCCTCTCCTTTCAAGTCACTTTTGGTTATGGTGTCTACCACAGCAACGGAAAGCCAACTAGGACATTTTTGTTTCCCCCACTGCTTTGAACTTAGACATAAGAGTGTACCACACATGGCGGCTGCCTGCAAAGCTAATGGAAATGTTGAAGTCTGCGTGCAAAGACTCTGTGACAAATACGCTGTGTCGTTGTATTTATTAATCTTATAAGAACGTTTCTCTGTTCGCATCCTATTTGTTCCCTCTGAGTTTCTGTCCAAAGTGTCATCATCGACTTAGAGACTTTGGTTTAATGACAAGATGTCTTACTTGCCACTCTTCACTGACATCACATCGAGCCCCATTTTCCCCAGGTGCCTCCCTTCAGAAAGCTGCCCTCAGCGCCGGTAGTTCCCTCGGGTTCACCACCCTTTTCACGGCACCCCACCCCGTTGCTACCTATGGCTTTGCTGCCCTGTCTTCAGATTCTAACCTCCATTTCTTCTGAGACGGCCTATGGACAAGAAGTAGTCTCAGGTGTCCAGGATATTAAATTATTGTCAGAAGTGTTGAAAAAGTAGAGAGCTTCCCCGTTCGATGAGATTGGTTCATGTACGATGTAGCTGAGATCCTGGCCTTGTGTTCTTGGTGTCTGGAGCCAGGTATGGGACAGCCCTGGTCACTGCCCACAGGCCTGGTCTGGGGAGGTCCTGCTTGTAGTTTGCATTCCTGGGATTTTTGGAACCATGATGATACCTCCTATAGCATTGTGGGACGCTATTCCACTATCCCTTGAATCAATGATAGGAGTCAGTCGATGGTTTCCAGAGGGAGTATCTCTACTATCAGAGTGACAGTGGGTTTGATGACTTTTACATGATGGTCATTAGTGGTTGGCTTTGGGGGGAGTCTAGAGCTATGGGTGTACTCGGTAGAACCAATTTTATGCCTTGGAAACTAGTTAAAAGTGACAGTTAATAGTTCACTGACTTACACCTAGTTGACCCCCTAACTTATTAGTGTTCTTAATAGAATCAGTAGAATTAAGAATGTTGCAACCTTTTTATATACTATGAAAAATACTTTTTCATTACACACACACACACACACACACACACACACACACACACACACAAACACACACACGAATGACCCATGATCATTGACATTAGAAATAGGCATGACTCCTGGGAGAAGGAAATTACGTTAATGACAAAAGCCTCTCTGAAAGCACATATCTTATATAGTGGGATGACAGAGTTGTTGGGGTGTTTTTAGTGCGTGTGACAGTTTCTTTGACTGCACACCGTAAAGGAGACTGTTGGGGGGTGGGGTGGGGTGTCAAAGATGGTGCAGGAGGGAGGTGAGTTTGGAGGAAAAGAACAGAGTGTAGAACAGAATGGGGACTGAGTCCCCACTCTCAGACTAACTCTGTCCCTCAGCTTTTTATTCAAAATTACTTTTATCTGAAATATTAAAGGCGCCTTTCTGTGCCCCCACCCCTCATCTGTGAGATTAGAGCTTGAGTTAGATGACCTTGCTGGTAGGTCTCCTTGACTGCAACGGTAGTGTGTGAAGATTGGATAAGCCATAATTGCAATCCAATGTAAATGGTAACTCACAGGAGGAGCCAATGAAGATCCCTCTGAGAGGTGGGCAAAGGATGCTCTCTCTCTACAGACTAGATAACCTGGCTTCCCAGGTGTTTTTTTTTTTAATTTTTATTTATTTATTTATTTTTATAGGACCAGCTCTGAGCATCCTGGAGCTATAGCAGAGGTTATCTTTTGACCCAGAGTCCAAAGATGCAACCCTGGGGTTTAAGATTCCCAGTGTTCTCCTGACAGTTGCCCCCCGCCCCCAGGGGAGGGGCCGAACAGCCTTGGGAACAAACAGGAGGTTTATGTAACAAGGCTGCCTCCCAGCCCTTCTGTGGCCAGACTGAGTAATACAAAGGGAACATTTGCTCCTCAGGTAAGCTGAAGTTAGCTTTACCCGCTTAGCTGGAGGAGCACACTTAATAAGGAACTGTTCAACCATTAAAAAAAATAGAATCCAGTTATGAGCACTTCGACTCTCTCTTTTCTTCCCTGATGAATATGAGGTGGCAGTCACAAGGGCTATCACAGAAGGATGCACAGAGCTGTTCAGTGTGCCTTCCTCTAACCTTGCCCTAAGGTCAACCACATTGATGTAGCCAAAGGAGGTATGGTATGGTATCCACAGAAGTCTGTACAGGTGGTGTCTCATTTTAACACAGCATCCTTCCCCACTTTTCTCCTTCACCCTGTTTTATTCACTTGTATGTATTTTGGAATTTATCGGCATATACAGATCTATTTTGCTTTCTTGATCTTTTAAACATGGATTTATGCATTCGAATGTTTTGCTTGAATACATGTCTGTTCACAGTGTGCATGCCTGGTGGCTGCTGGGATCAGAGGAGAGCCTCTGATCCCCTAGAACTGGAGTTACTGACAGTTGTGAGCTGCCGTGTGAGTACTGGAAACTGAACCCAGGTCTTCTGCAAGAGTAGCAAGTGCTCTTAACCGTTGAGCCATCTCTCCTGCCTGACCTTTGTTTCTAAAAATTTGTCTACGTGGTATTCCTTAGTACAGCATACCATAGTTGATTTAATAAAGCCTTTGTTGAATAATATTCAGGATAATAACCCTTTACTTTAATAAATAATGTAGTGAACAGGCAGAGAATATGAGTTGAACAGCTATATAAATTTATATGTTTTAGACCCCTGGATACAGAAATTAGGCCAAAGATGTGATCCCCGTGTAAACTCCTCTGAAGGCCAATTAGCTTACATCTGCACCACCTGTGGTATCAGAATTGGGGTACAAGGCAAAATATTCCCTCAAACCAGTAGATAAAATATTCAAAATATAAACAGTTTGCTGAAAAGAGGTTAAATCTACAAATAATCTTATAAAGACTTTTTTTTTTAACGTGTTTGAGTTTTTGCATGTTTGTGCACCGGGAAGGCAGTGCACTTGGAGGGTGAAGAGGGCGTCAGGTCCCCCGGAACTGGATTTATGGAAGGGTTGTGAGCCACCTTGGGGGTGCTAGGAGTCTATGACTGTTTGGGAGTGGAACCTGGGTCTGCTACAGGAGCATCTAGTGCTCTTAACAGCCAAGTCGTCTCTCCAGCTCCTACAGAGGGTTTAGAGATCATGAGACGATTTTACTTCTATTCTCTAACTAAAGTAGATGCTGGGATCATTGCTGTGGTGGTTATTGCTGGTTATCAACCCAAGTAGACAGAGAAGAGGCTGGGGATTAATAAATAACGAATATTTGGAGTGAGTCTGTGTTGGCATTTCCAGAGAAAACCAGGGTAGGGAGAGATCCATCCTAAATCAGGTGGTACTGTCTCATGGGCTGGTAACCAAGACAGAATAAGAGGCACTTGATAGAACATTTTGTTTTAATCATTTGTCTGAGTATTTTTCATGTTTGTTTGAGATAAGATCTGTCCTTTTTTTTTTTTAACTTGATATAAGCTAGGGAAGTGGGAAGAGATCATCTCAGTTGGAAATGCTTCCATGAATAGGAGGAAATGCTTTCCATGAGTAGGCAAGTCTGTGGGACATTTTCTTGATTGATGATTGATGTGGGAGGGTCTAGTTCACTGTGGACAGTGCCTCCCCTGGGCAGGTGGGCCTGGGTTATATAAAAAAGCAGGTTGAGTAAGCCTGTAAGCAGCATATCTCCATGGCCTCTGGATCAGTTCCTGCCTTGGGTTCCTGTCTTGAGTTCCTGTCCTGACTTCCCTTACGGTGAACTGTGATCTGTGAGATGATATAAGCTCTTTCCTCTGAAAGTTGCTTTTGGTCACAGTGCTTGGAAACCAGGACAGGGTCTCATGTAGCCCAGGCTGGCCTTAAATTTCCTATGTAGCTGAGGATGATCTTGAACTCATGACCCTCTGGCCTCTACCTGTCAAGTGCTGAGATTGAAGTAGTGTGTCACCACATCTGGCTCTGTCTAGTATTAAATCAGTCATTGGCAGATTTTATTCATGAGAAAAGTTCCAGATGTGGCTCACACCTCAGCTTAGAAACATTTTCAATTTGGGTAAAAGACCTTGATAATGAACTAAACATTTTCCTTAGTAGGTGTCGGCACACATGATTTTGGTTGACAAATACAGCAGCCATCTTTCCCTGCTGCATAGAGTGTGACCCTGTTACGTGTGTGGTACCTGCATTGTTGACTAAAGTGCTGGAGCTGCTGGGAAGGGTGCGGGACTGTCCCTGAGGCCGGAAGTGGGGAAGGGTCTGGGTGACACTGGCTGAGCAGTTTATCTCCTTGGAGGGACCCCCCCCCCCCCGCTTTCGGAAACTCTGCCCAGAGTTTTTTTAGGAGAGAACAAATCTTTTGTTTTTCCCCCTGTGGTGACTTTGATCTCTGTCTCTTTGGGGCGCTCATACATTGAGGCACAGTGACAGTTGTTTGCTGGTCTCTTCTGTGGCTGACCTCGACCAACCGTGAAGTAGGGCTGAAAGGGACAAGTGTGTCTTTACGTCACCCCCTCACTCTCATGTGATAAACCTCATACTTAAGTGACAGGTGCCGTGGAGATGTGGGGACTTCGGTCACACTAGTTGTTGTAGTAGTGTACAGATTGGGAAGCAACTGCCTTTGTCTGGAGCCTTAGGCTGACGATTTGAGGAGAGCTCCATAGGCCTCTCACGCTGATGTGAGGAGATGAAGCATAGAAGGGCCCTGACCAACCACAGCAGGTGGCTGATGAGGGCTTCAGAGCCCAGGAATGATATCATCTATTATGTGTTCATTGGTGTGTGGTGTGAGGAGAGGTGACCCTTGGGAGACCCCAGGGTCTTGGATTACTCATAACAAATTCTTAGATATCTTTGAGCAACCTCTGCCAAGAGAACCAGTAAAGACTGTGCTTCCTTCCAGGGTGTGGGGGTGGACGCTCACAATCACAGTGCCCACAAGCCCGTGAGGACTCGGGTCTTGGAGTACTTTTGGAAAAATGAGCAAGGGGTTGATGACCTCCAGGCAATCAGATTATGCTATTGAAGGCAATTTCCCTCCTCCAAGGACCACCAAGGCCCCGGCCTCCAGCTGTGTTTATGCTGCATTTTAACTTTACTTGAAGTCAACTGGAACACCTCAATGACACATTGACCCCATCTTCTGTCTTTCACCTGGTGTCACCAATGACTTGGAAATTCAGTAAAGCTTATGGGATATTGTTACCTTTCTGGTTTCACCTAGGGCCCAAAAGATTTCGGTGTCTCAGTCTATAATAAAAAAGAACTGTGTGTGTTGCTAGAGTTTTCCTGCCTGGCCCACGGTCAGGATAAATCTCTTTCACCTGCCAGTCCCACAGCCGCTCGGACCCAACCAAGTAAACACAGAGACTTATACTGCTTACAAACTGTATGGCCGTGGCAGGCTTCTTGCTAACTGTTCTTATATCTTAAATTAATCCATTTCTATAATTCTGTTCCTTGCCACATGGCTCGTGGCTTACCGGCATCTTTACAGGCTGCTTGTCCTGGTGGTGGCTGGCAGCGTCTGGTAGCTGCTCCTTCCACCTTCCTGCTCTTTTTATTCTCTCTGTTAGTCCTGCCTATACTTCCTGCCTAGCCACTGGCCAATCAGTGTTTTATTAGCAACACATTTGCCATACAGAACATCCCACAGCATGTATGTTTTAAATGATAAAATAATAACAAGCATGCCTGTGTAACAATAATTTAAAGACTGTAGAGTCCATTTTCGCTTCATTATAAATGTATATGGGATAGAAAAATTTGACATACCATACAGGAAAAAGGTCTGTATGTGGCTGACAATGTGTTAGTTTAATATGTAACTACCACTGACTAATATTACCCCTTAAGGCCAGCCTCACCCAGTTCCTGTCCACGCCTTACCCATTTGGTTTCTAAAATCACTGTGACTGTCTGGAATTAGGTGCAGCCGAGGCACAGATGCAACTGAGATGTCAGCCAGGATGTCGTGACCCCAGGGAGGGCAGTGCTGGGCAGGGAAAGTCTGCACCTAGTCTTGCAACCTTGCTTAGTAAACATTCAATAATTGATTCAAGTATGAGGACCTGGGCACGATCCCTGGCACCCAGGTAAAAAGCCGTCTATGACTGTGTGTGCCCATTACCCCAGCACCAAGGTGCATGTGGAGATATGAGAATTGCTGGGGGCGTGGTGGCCAGCTCCAAACCAATGAGTTCTAGGTTCAGTGAGAGACCCTGTCTCAAAGGAATAAGGTAGAACGCAACACAGGAGGACACTTGATGTAATCCTTTGACACCCACAGGAGCTTACACCAGTGCACACATCCACACACATCTGTATATACACACACTATATATATATATATATATATATATATATATATATATATATATGTAAGAGCAAAATTATTTTATTTTAGGTGGTGACTGGTTTACAGGACAGACAATTTTAAAGCAAATGTGCTAGGTTTTGTTAAGAAATTATGTTATTGAAGAAAAACATTTCCCAGTTATCAAAGAAGATGAAGTACAAAGACAAACAAAAACCTACTCCAAACAACAACAACAACAAACTTCAAGGTAAAACCATGTTACTACATCCACAGGCCAAAGCTGCTGCGGCCATGGCGGTTGCAGTCTTCTGTCTTTGGGGCTGGGAAATGGCTCAGTTGATTCCTACCACCCATGTAGAAAGCCAGGAGTGGTGGTAGACACTTGCAATCCCCTTGCCCAGGAAGTGGAGGCAGGTGAATCTCTATGGCTCAGGGGCTAGACTGCTGAGCCTGGTCTGAGAGTACCATGCTTGTGAACTACGCCACCTCAGAAACCAAAGTAAATGGCACCCAATGCTGTCTCTGGCCTGTGCACACATGTCTTTTTTTTTTTTTTTTTTTTTTTTTTTTTTGAGACAGGGTTTCTCTGTGTAGTTTTGGAGCCTGACCTGGAACTCACTCTGTAGACCAGGCTGGCCTCACAGAGATCTTCCTACCTCTGACACAACCCCCCCCCCCCAACTGGGATTAAAGGTGTGTGCCGCCACTGCCTGGCTTTCTTTTTGTTTTGTTTTGTTTTTTGTTTTTGATGTGCACACATGTGTACACACACCTGTATATGCACATTCTCTCGTGCCCAGTTCAGCCAGGCGGGCCTTGGGTTCTCTCCGAAGCACATCTGTTCTTCCCCTAGTGGTTCCTGCAGCATCCTCAGAGCCAAGTACTAGGGGATACACCATCAGTGTTTACTTAGAAATTTAGAATAAAAGAATCAAACTTCAGTTGATAGACACATTGCTTAGAGTTCAACCGGTTTAGTGAAATTTCCTTTTCCCCCTTTCCCTCAAACAATAGACTCGGGAATCCTTAGGGACCTCGGTGGCGACAGAACATTTTTGAATTGGTCTCAATCAGAGTTTTCAAATTCTGGGTAACAGCCTATTTGTGGGTCATGAAGTCAATTTATCTTTACTGTATTTTTTGAAACACTGAGTGGATTGGAAAGAAGAGGAGGGGAAGAGAGAAGGGATGGGGGAGGGTTAGAAAGGAGAAGGTGGGGGGGAGGGCTGTGCTGTTAAACACTTTCCTGTGTGCTCTCCTTCTATGGTTAAGTACCATTTTTATATGTTTATATAACATTTGAAAAAGTGACAACCCATACCCCACCTGAGTACATAGAGTTGTGGGCTAGACATTTTTCTTTCAGAAAAGCATTGTCATAGCTGAGAGACAGCTGTGGCAGAATTGTGGTGGCTTCTTGGTAAAAAAATAATTAATACATAGAGGCAATCTTGTTCAGTTAAGGTTGGTGTTTTAAAGCATCGTAAAGGTCCCTGCAGCCTGAGTCCCAGTCTTCAGATTCCTGTGTGGATGCCAGTGCCTGATGTTGGTGTCTGCCATCCAATGGCGCCCCTCCTGTCTGAGCTTGGATTCCCTGGCTCCACTGAAAACACAGAACAAGCACAGCCAGGGCTCCATCCCGTCCATCTTCCTATAATGAGTGCCAGCGTTGGGGCCCTCCAAACACTCCTTCGTTTAATGGCACATGGAGGGATGGGATGCACAAGGAAAAAGATGGGATGGGATGGAGGAGGCAGGAACACATGGGTGCTCCATCCAGGCGGAGAGGGCTGTGTGCCACAGAGCTTAGCCCCCTTCCAGGTTGCAGGTGCCAGTCCCTGCTTCCCAGCGTCGAGTACAGAATGTTCCCCATGTCCCCACAGAGTGGCACACTCTTCTTTCTAACATCAATTTTATACTCTCAAAAAAAAAAAACTTTTCACACCTAATTCACAATCTTTATTCCAATGTGCTCGGGGAATAATTATGTTTTCTTTTTCTTTGAGTGAGAGTCTTTGGGGCTTGCAGAGCGCGGCTTTTCTTCTCACCCCCTCACACCCCAGGAGGCTGAACCGTGGCATCTATTATTTCTGCCTTGATTGCCGTATGTCAGGTATCCTTATTTAATAGTTCAGCATGTTTAAATTAAACTGGAATACATAGAGAAGTACATATAGTTCTTTAGTTTTTCTCCCATCAAAAGTGAAAACTGACTGGTCGCAGCTTAGAGAGGAAGGTACAATAATGAATGTCGTAAATAAAAACGGTGGCTGCCCGTGTGCCAATTTGCAGAACTAAATCCAAATCATCTCTGGGAATGTCCCACACTGTTGCAGTTCTCTGATTAGCTTCAACTCCCAGGCCTGATACTTCTTTATTCTTTCAATTTTCTCCTTTGATTATCTAAGAAAAGGTTTTCATTTATTATATTCTTTAAACAATTGTGTGTGTGTGTGTGTGTGTGTGTGTGTGTGTGTGTCAGTGTGTGCACATCAATGCAGTACCTATGTCAACCAGAAGAGGGCAGCAGATCCCCTTGAGGGGAGTTACAGGAAGCTGTGCGCCACCTAAATGGGTGCTGGGAACCAAATTTGGATTTACTGGAAGAGCAGCATGTGTTCTTAACGGCCGGCCCATCCCTCCAGTGCCCAGGTATCCTTTTTAAAAACGAGAAGCCGTGGGTTTCTCTTGCTCTGCCTCCTCTGCCCCCATCTTCAGCAATGAATATCTAACTGGGAAAGCACCAGGAACAGCTGGGGTCTGAATTTGGAAGAGAGAAAAGGAAACAAAACATCAGTCCCAGAGTCTCACGGGGGTGGGGGTGGGGCGGGGGATGAGCAGAACTTTATTTTCCAGGCTCTTGAGAATGTTCAGTCTGTAGGAAAACAAGAATGTATAAGCAGCGAATGAGCAGTTTTGTGGAGCCATCCTAAGTCGTGTAGATGTTTCTAGAAGGAGCAGCTCTATGTCCTGTGCCTGGGACAGCTTGAAGTGCTCAGGAGTCACACAGTGCTCTTCCTCATGTCCAGGGATCTTAGGCTTAGCAATCAGTGCCCACTCCCTTGCAGTTTCAAACCGGGTAAGGAGCTTTTATCCCTTTCAGCATCAGAAAGACTCCCTGGGAATTCCTTCTTAATGATCCAGTTACCAGTGGTCTAGCCCATGCTCTCTGATGCCCTGGCTGGTACATTTCTTTTTCTTCTTCTTCTTCTTCTTCTTTTTTTTTTTTTGGTTTTTCGAGACAGGGTTTCTCTGTGTAGCTTTGCGCCTTTCCTGGAGCTCACGT
>CABHPR010155048.1:0-20033 GCA_902168415.1 Peromyscus melanophrys
GTTCAGTTTCTTTATTCAGTAGTCTCTGGGGATGGAAGACACAGTGGTCTGACCCCACAGCTCTTAGTCTCTGAAGTCAAGATAAATCTGTTTGGAGCCCAGCCCAGTGTGGCTTCTTTTCTGTCCACTCATCTACCCTGCTTAGCCCCGGGCTGTTCTGCAAACAGATAAGCTCCATTCGAGTTTCTATGTTATGGCTCAGCTCAAACACCCCCTGTAACAGCCGTTACTAAACCACATCGCGCTCCCCGTCTGCATAGTTAGGGGCTCTTTAATTCTCCTTTTGCAGTGTTTATGCCGATCACAGGTTTTCAGCTGCCTCCCAACACTGGACTCAAGACCCACCCCATGAGGGCTCAGACTATACCCTCTCTCTCTGTGTCACAGCACAGGTCACAGGCCTAATAGAAAAAGTTTGTGAAGAAAGAAAGAATGATTCAGTCAGACATGGCACATACCTGGAATCCCAGCACTTGGGATGTGGAGAAAAGAGAATCGTTCAGCCTCAGCTACATAATGAGTTCAAAGCAAACCTGGTCTACATCAAACCCTGTCTTAAGCCATAAAAAAAGAAGGGGGAAAAAAATCAGTGTGTGAATGGTCTAGTTGAGATGAGATTTCCAAGATGACCAGCAGGGGTCGCCCCAAATGCTTCAATACTGAGTGGGCTATCTGTTGGGGCAAAAGACAAAAGCCACGACAGTGACCACTTTGTCCGCTCCTGTACTAAATGTCTCCAATTCTTTAAACACAAATGTGCTTTAAATTATTTAGACCACCAATTTTTGATGGATCTTTGGAATATTCATAACGAATCAGACACCTTCCCTGCTTTGGAGACCAGGGTCCAGAGGGTGGTGTGTGACTGGGGGCGGGGGTGGGGGGTGGGGGCTGATGCCAACCAGCGCTCTGGTTTAAGGAACTTTCCAGGCCCTCTCTGTGGGACAGGAAGGATATCTTCTGTCATGGGAAGCAGCAGAGCTTTCTGGCTTTTCCTATAGGCTCTAGCCGTCAGCAACCACGCACTGAGGACCTGGGACACAGTTGTTACTCAGTTAATGGCATTGTCTTTTGTTCTCCCCATGAGGAGGAAGCAGACCGCAGGAAAGTGTGTGTGGTATAGTGGGAAGAGCCATGGCCGCCAATCAAGAAGACCTGGGTGCAAGCACTTAGTTTTCCGTGTGACTCAGGACAAGTGGCTCCTACCCTGAGAGGTTTTTCCCGCACCTATAGAATGGGACTATCAATGCCTACCCTCATCCAAGGCCATCCCAAGTGAGCTTGACAATGGCAATCATGCAGCCGGTAGGAGCTCGATAGATGGCGTACAGATGGCCTCTGATCTCAGAGAAGTGTCCTCCCTCAGCTATAGCTTTGAGGAGCTGAAATGTTTCTCTTCTGGAATAGATGTGTTTACTGTAAGGACCAAATTAGATGCAAAAGGTCACTCTTGCCTGTGTAAACAAAGCCAGGGAGCAGGAGGCAAAGCGATTCCCAATGCCCGCTCCCAGCCTCGCCTCGCCTGACCTCCAGGGTGGATGTAAAACCAAGCAGCTGATCTGTGGCTCTTGGATTCTGGAAATGAAACCTAGCTGGGGATAGGGATGGAAAGGATTTTGACTTGTCCTTTTGGCATCTCCCCAGCCTGCGGAGCGCAAGCCTCTTGGAGCATCTTTGGGGTTGACACAGCAGAGGTTCCAGGCACACACAGCCACTCCAGCTAGGAGGCTGCCATGCCCCACATTCCTGAGGATGAGGAGCCCCCTGGAGAGCCACAGACAGCTCAGACCCAAGTAAGTGCCCCTTCCTGCCCATGGCTAGCCTGGCTGGGGGCCAAGCTGAGCATTCTGGGCTGAGGCCACCGCTTTCAAGCTGGCCACAGAGTGCAGGAACAGCAGTGCAGGCTGCGGTGGGTGCCTGGGGAAGGTGTGTGGCTCTCTCTCTGGAGAATATGCTACTCTGAGTTCATTTAAGTGGCCGGGGTCCCGGAATCCTGAGTGTGGAACCATCTGGATAGTATTTGACTAAGGCTTCATGAGATTTCAAACCACCTTGGCCCGGAATGCTCCCTTCTGCACTTGAGAAAGATGTAGAAGAGACAGGGTAGCAGACATAGCCAAAGGCCGCTTTGAAACAACCGGCTTCAAGTGAATATCGAAAGTTCACAGTAAAGGATAGGACAGGGTTTCAGTAAAAGTTGATAATAAAATAGAAAATGGTTTTTAAAATGTTCATTAAGAGTATTCTCATTGAGGCAGGTATGGTGGCTTATGCTTGGAGTCCCAGCCTTCAGGAAACTGAGGTAGCAGGTCACTATAGGTTCCAGACTAGCTTAGCTACAGACTGAGACCTTATCTCAAAAAAACAAAACAAAACAAAAACCCAGACAAATAACAAAAACAATGGCAATAGCAAAGAACATATCATTGAGGGTTTTTTTTTTTTGCAAATTAAATTAAGAAAAGCTATCTTTAGCTATATATAATCATAAATTACAGGTTATATGTTTATTTTCAAATTGAACAAAGGATCAAGTGTTTTGGTGTTGATATGTATGTTATTTGTTTTGTTTTTGTATATGTAGTGTAGCATGTGTGTTCATGTACGGGGAAGCCAGAGGCTGACATTGAGTGCTTCTTCTATTATTCTCAACTTATTTTATGAGGCAGGGTCTCTCCCTGAGCCTGGAGGTCACCAATCCAATAAGACTGGCTGAGCAGAAAACCCTAGGAATCTTCTTGTCTGTTTCCCCACGATACCCCTGTCCTTTTTTACGTGGGTGCTAGAACTCCAAACAGGTTCTCATGCTTCCATGGTAGAGACTTTCTGACTGGGCCATCTCCCCGGCCTCTGCTTATTTTTTTTTCTATCAACCAAACAATGTGTTCACATGATACTACATTCTTCACATTTTATTTTATAGCAACTCTGTCAAGAGGATCTTTTTTTTTTTTTGGTTTTTCGAAACAGGGTTTCTCTGTGTAGCTTTGCGCCTTTCCTGGAGTTCACTTGGTAGCCCAGGCTGGCCTCGAACTCACAGAGATCCGCCTGGCTCTGCCTCCCGAGTGCTGGGATTAAAGGCGTGCGCCACCAACGCCCGGCCAAGAGGATCTTTAAAATGTAAGGCTATACCCATTTCCCCAAGATATTGAAGCCATTCTCTTTTGAAGAACCTATCTTGATATCATCCTCATTTTTTCTTTATCTGGTCCCTGGCCCAGCTCTGTCTGACCCTCCTGGATTACAGACCTTGCTTATGAAGGTCACCACCACTACTTTCTTTGACTTGAACTTTACCATTGGTTTACACTGAACTTGTGCGATGCTCTTGTATCTGACTATGATCCATACTGACCAGAGCCAGATGAAACAGGCTTACTAAGCCAGAGAGTGTGAGTGAGCATCATTTTTTCCAGATGGACAGATTCCTAGTGAATGTTTTCGCATTGTGATGCCATTTGTTTTCTTACATATTATAACCGTGGGAACTAAGACAGCAAATATTTAGAAATGAATAGTCCCTTGTATCTCCATACCCTAAGTTCATGAGTTTGAGATATGAACTTGGCAGATCGGGGGTGGGGGAATATCTTTTCCTTGAACGTCTAAAAAAATGAAAAAGAAAGAAAGGAAGGAAGGAAGGAAGGAAGGAAGGAAGGAAGAAAGAAAGAAAGAAAGAAAGAAAGAAAGAAAGAGAGAGAGAGAGAGAAAAGAAAACAATGAGCCAAACTCCCATCTCTCCATCTGCAGACCATAGCTCAAGGTTCTAAGGAATGCCCCACAGCTATCCTGGGGCATCTTGGGCTATGGTAGGTGCTGTTCATCAGCAACTCGGAAGGCAGCTGAGGTCTGGGGGCTTGGGGGAATGAAAATGGAGTGACCACAGAAGGCAAATGCTGGTGAGTGGATTCAAGTGTGGCTGCTCACAATCCTTGCTGGATTTCTTCAATTCTGTCACTCCTGTACCCCTCTCATAATGGTCATCTCTGACCCCTCCACTTCACTAATGATGGTAACATACTGAGCCCACAGTCACCTGAATCCCAAATCTTGGGCAATTTCCCCAAACAGTTAGCTCAAGAATAAATGTGGGAGTCTTTGTGACCTCCACAGTCAACAGAGTAGTGATCTGTGGGAAGCAAGAAGATAGTTTGGTTCAACACGACTAGGTAGCTGGGGTTAGCTCAAACTCTGGAAGCCTGACTCTGAGTAGTTTGTTTTAAGCATATTTAAACACAGCACAATTTGGCAAAAATTTTTCTGGTGATAATTAACTCAATCTCGTGTGCATAATAAAACACAAAATAAGCTAAATAAAGATCGGACATGATTACACAGAAACTCTTTGCAAAACACCATCTGTAAAAATGGGTTTTATAGATTGAGAAAAACAAGCTTACAATAAGGGTTTAGGGAAGATTCTGGTGTGGTCTCAACCACACAGGTAGCACAAAGGTCACCAGGCTATTAACCATGTCCTCTTCCAGCCTTTTGTTTGGATAGCAGGTTATGCATCCCTTCCTTTGAAGGAACAGCCCTGTGTACTTAACATTCCAGGTTCCCCTAGTGCTTGCCTGTGAGCACAAGGGCCTCTGTGCCTCCTACAAATAAAAGCACTCCTAACAAGTATAATGAAAGATTAGCGAAGATACAACTTCATCCCTTGTAAAGGCTGAGTCCCATCCTTCCTACATCTGTAGCTCCCAGCATTTAAGAGAGGGTGCTGCTCTTGTAGAGGACCTGAGTTCAGTTCCTAGCACCCACCCACAACTGCTTGCAGCTCCTGCTCCAGGAGGTCTGATGCCCTCTTCTGCACACACACACACACACACACACACACACACACACACACACACACACAATCTTTTTTTAAAGTGCTTTAAAATCATAGCCTCACAAGACCACAAAAGCCACTCCCCATATAATCCTTGTGGCTGTCGGCTGCTTGTAGGTCCAGCTACATGAGGACCAGGGTCTAGGTGAGCTTCTTAGTACCACAGCATGGGAGGAATCCATGAGCAGGCTCTAGAGTCAAGGATAAGAACCTTGATTGGCCAGTAGGAGCCCTGAATGCCAGTTCCTCACAAGCTACTCCTAACTGTGACCTGGAGCCAGAACCAGTATTTACAGAATAATGAGGTGGATTCTGATGGTCTCTGAAAGCTTTTCAAGTGCCTTGATTCTGTCTCTGGGCTTGTAGGAATCTGAGGCTATCCTGAAAATGTCTGCAAGTTCCAGTGGCTCTGGCGGTGCTGGAACCTGGAGGAGGATTCTCGAGGGACTCAGGCCACCTCAGATCTGGGAGGTCCGGGTCCCTCAGAGAAGACAGTGAACAGGGTTTAAGATTATGACCACATTGGCCTTGAATCCCAGCTCCGCCATATCCTCATCCAGAGACCTGGAAGCCAAGTCTGTTAGAGTTCTCATCCCTGTGCTTCCTTGTATGTTACTCCAAACAGGCATAGCTGTGGCTGCTTCCATTCTGCCTGGTCAGCACAGCCCTGTAGCAGTTTACACTCTTAAACAGAGGTCTAACTTAGGTCCACATGAGATTCAGCATTCTTTTTTTTTTTTTTTTTTTCGAGACAGGGTTTCTCTGTGTAGCTTTGCGCCTTTTCCTGGAACTCACTTGGTAGCCCAGGCTGGCCTTGAACTCACAGAGATCCGCCTGGCTCTGCCTCCCGAGTGCTGGGATTAAAGGCGTGCGCCACCGCCGCCCGGCAAGATTCAGCATTCTTTTACTTTCAGGTCTGACTACCAGGGCCCCTCTGAGTTCCCCAAAAGTCAGATAGACTTGGGTCATAATGAGCTCTTGCCCATGCAGAGCGCCCACGCAGCACAGCCTCAGGGGAGGTTCAGATCTCCCAAGCTAGCTGGAGCCTCCAGGGGCAGAAGCCTGGCTCCCTAGGAGCACAGAAGCCAGGCAGCCAGGAAAGCCAGGCTGGCCAGGCAGAGTTCAGCCGGAAGTCCCCGTCTGTGTGAATTCCCACTCGGCAAAGCAGGCCTGGAACAGAGCATCCTTTCGAGTTTATAGCTCCCCCGGGTCCAGTCCTAGTTTTGAATACTCTGGTCCCAACCCTCCATTTCCCACCACTAGCCTGAATCCTCACAACAAAAACACTGAAGTTGGAGGGCTAAATTGTTCTCTTCCCTGAAACTGCTAATTGGAAGCTGTAATCAATCCCTGCAGTGAAGCAAAGGCTCCCCGCAATGCTCCTGCAGTGTGTTTTCAGCAGGAGGCGTTCTCTGGGGCTCAGACTGAACTGAAGCTGTCAGGACACATGCCTGGATGTTTAGGGACCACGGAATTACAGACTATCAGCTGGAAGGATCCTAGATCAAATGTTTCAGTTTACTTTCTGTTGCTGTGATAAACACCATGACCAAAAGGAACTTGATGAGGAAAGGCTTTATTTTATCGTATATATGCACGCTTCCAAATATCAGTCCATTACTGAAGGAAGTCAGGGCAGGAACCTAGAGCAGAAATCACAGAGGAATGCATGCTGGCCTGTCTCTTCTTCACTGTGCAGCCGCAGACCCCAGATGCAATGTGGTCAAGTCATCAGTGATTTTTCTGAGCTGTGACCAGAAGCCCTTTAGGAAGCTGACTCACTGGGACGGCATGACATCCTCAGAGGTGCCTAGCACACTTGGGGCATAGGGGTTCATGATAGTAAAAGCCTGAGTTCTACTTGTCCAAGTCCCCCCCCCCCACACACACACACAACCCTTAGGGGTTTCTAGAAGCCTCCAGGAACAGATCACTGTAGCTCATGGATGGACCATCTGCCTTCCCATTGTCAGCTCCGACATCCTCCATTCACCTCTGTCTTCCACCTCCCTGCACACAAAGCCACTTGATAATAATAGGCAGCCAGGCACCAAACACTATGCAACTGTATTAATACATTTTGCTTTAGATTAAAAAAATTACTCTTTAGAAAAATCATACATTTATACAATGTATTTTGATCCTATCCACCCACTATTAGCTCCTTCAATTCTCCATAGTGCCCACCTATCTCCTTCCCAACTTCATGTCCTTTTTTTGTTATTAACAGCCCCTGAGTCCACTTAGGGCTGCTTATTCCTTGCGCACAAAGAGGCACAGTCCACCCACCAGCAGCTTCTTTCTTGGTGGAGAACGACTCTCCCTCTTCAGTAGCTACCAACTGCCAGTAGCTCCTCTGCTAAAGGTAGAGCTGTGGAGCCACTCTCCATCCATGCTGGAATTTTGACTGGTTTGATCTTATGAAGGTCTTGTGCAGGTTAGCACACTTGCTGTGAGTTGGTGTATACGACAGCCATGTCATGTCTAGAAGTGAGCACTTTCTAGCTCTCCTCCCATCTACATTCTTTTTGTCCCCTGTTCTGAGATGTTCCCTGAGCCTTGGATGGTGGGAGGTTGATGAGATGATCCGCCCATAGCTGAGCACTCAGCTATTTATACTCAGCACTTTGGCCAGTTACGAGTCTCTGATTAATTACTACCTACTGTACAAAGAACCTTCTCTGTGAAGTTGAGAGTAGCACAGATCTGTGGACACAAATATACATATTTAGAAGGCAGTTAGACAGTATGACCAGGGTTCTACCCTGGGGTCTTCCTAAATCATGAGCTTTTTGATCAGGTTTATAACAGCAGGCATGAAATCCTTCCTGGAGAGCAAGTCTCTTAGTCAATCAGAAAGTGATTGGTCATCTCCATGACCGTCATACCACGATTACATCAGTGGGCACATCTTGCCAGGCATGTTGGTATTATATCATGAAGGGTTCATTACTGGGTGAGATGATTGATGACTGGTGTCTTTTCTCCCCCAGTATCCTGCATAGCACTGTGAGCTTGCTGGCACGGAGAGAGTTTCCTGGGCATTCTGAGCTGATTACTTTATGTCTTGTATCCAACTTTTAGTCCATTTTACAAGTCAGGATTAAATCCCATTTTGTAGTTGAGGAAACTGAGGCACAAAGGAGATAACTAATTTCCTCTGAGGCTGTATAACTCACAAGCAGAGAACCAGGGACTTCAAGCCTGGCATTCAGGAACACCATGCTC
Organism: Peromyscus melanophrys; assembly: GCA_902168415.1. Lineage (NCBI taxonomy): Eukaryota > Metazoa > Chordata > Mammalia > Rodentia > Cricetidae > Peromyscus > Peromyscus melanophrys. The sequence goes on from CABHPR010155048.1 coordinate 8,063, forward strand.
CTGGTTTCTACTTTGTACTGAGCACTGCTGACTTTGCCTCTGGAGTTTCTGTGAGACATCTGCAGCCTGGGTCAAGGTGACACTGTTTTGTGCTCTTGAAGCCATGGTCAAAGGGGAGTTAGCCTGGGACCCCAGAGAAGGCAGTCCTCTGATCCTGCAAAGCAGTGCAGCTTGTGACAGAGGGTCTTACCAAATTCCTTCTTCCCCCTCAGGAGCACAAGTGCAGGTCACACATCCTTCCAGGATACTTGTGACTTCCTCATCCTCCTTCAGCCAGATAATGAAATAGCACAATGTGGTTCTCTGGTTCCCAAAAATGTACTCTGTCAAACTAAGCCTATCTTAGGCAGCAGCTCTGAGACACTTCAGTTCTCCCAAAGCAGCTGCTCTGTGCTTCAGGTTTTAATTTCCAGACAGACATTAGTGTCCTGTCGCACAGCAGCCTTGTGGCTGAAGATCATTGTGGTACTCTGCTGTTTAGAGGCATTGCCTTCCTTTCCTGTCCTCAGTTTTTAAAGCTCTGAGATGAAGTTGGGATGGGCTCCAGAGAAGTAGCCCTCTGTATGTGGCCCTGTGATGGTCAATCTTAACTGTCAACTTGTTGGGACTTAGAGCCACCTAGGAAACACACTTCTGGCTGTGTCTGTGAGGGAGAAAGTTTAACTGATGTGGGAGATCCATGTTGAATGTAGGTGGCACCGTCGCATGGGCTGGGCTCCCAGAATGAAGAAAAGGAGAAGGTGAGCTGAGCAGCGGCATTCATTTCTTTCTGCTTCCTGACTGTAGATGCGGTGTGACCAGCCAGCTCACACTCCCGCCACCATGCCTTCTCTGCCATGATGGACTGTACCCTCAAGCCATGAGTCAGTCAACCCTCCTTCCTTAGCTACTTTGCTCAGGTATTTCGGACAACAGTGACAAATGTAACTAATAGAGACTCTAAGGAGGTAATCCCTTTGTGGAGACCTGGGAACCTCTGGTCTTAAAGCCACCAGGGATCCAAATTGGAGACCCTCATAAGTGCCACCATAGCACATCAGTTCTTTCTCTGTTGGTGCCAATGTAGTCAAGACCCATCCTGTCTTTCCCTTCAGGCAGTTGGGGCTCATAGCTCATCACACTGGTCTGTCCTCTTGTAAGAGGACACCCCCTAGGCAGACAGAAAGTTCTTATACCTACATGCCCGGGACAGAGAATGCTTCTGGGTCCCAGGCATATAGGTGTAAGCAGCATGGCAGAGTACTTGGGTTCTTCACATTCCAAGTGATTCCAAATGATTCTGAGTTATATCAAGTTGGCAATTAACACTAACTATTATAAGACCTAAACAACCGATCTTCTATTAGGATTGAGGTGGAGATGAAATTGATGATGCATATAAAATCCTTGTAACCTTGTATGGACCTCCTAGAGCAGGGAAGTTGCCCAACAACCACCCTGTGAGACCCCTCATCCCATCTTCCTGCGCCCTTCCTGTTGTATGCACTCACTACAAGGTAGCTTCACAATGCCAGGAGGCAGGTATTGTTAGTTTACAGGTGTCAACACCCAGGTGAGCCAAGCACATGCTCACCTCCAGAACTGGAAGTACTTAACCACTCCATCTGGGACGCGGGTGTCATCTTCCTTGAGAGCATTTGTTCACTTCTGTAATTTGTCTCCCATAGCTGTGATAGAAATACCTGGGCCAACTTAGGAATTATTCATCTTCATCTCATGGTTTTAGAGGTTTCAGCCCATTATCCTTTGTCCCTGTTATTCCTGGGCTCAGAGTGAGGCAAGATGTCCCAGCAGGAAGCATGTGGTGGAGCAAGGCCACTCACCTCATGACAGACAGGAAATAAGAAGCGTGACAAGAAAGGGCTGGGGACAAGGTATATTCTACTAGGATGTTGGTGAGCTGACCTCATTTCCTCCAGTTAGGCTCCACTCCCTTAAAGTTTGCAGCACCCACCCAAACAGCACCCCCAACTGGGGCCCTTCAACCTATGAGCCTACGGGGGACATTTCATATTTGAACCATAGCATTCATTTAGGTCATCACACCCTTCTAAGTTTGTGATGGGATGGAGGAAGGAAGAAAGGAAGGAAGGAAAGAAGGAAAGAAGGAAAGAAGGAAGGAAGACTTGTTGATTGTCCAGATGATTGGATGGATAGAAGGATGATTGCATGGATGGATGATTGGATGGATGGATGACTGGATGGATAGATGGATGATACACACATGGAAGGATGATTGGATGGATGGATGATTGGATGGATGGATGGATGATACACACATGGAAGGATGATTGGATGGATGGATGATTGGATGGATGGATGATTGGATGGATGGATGGATGGATGGATGGATGGATGGATGGATGATACACACATGGAAGGATGATTGGATGGATGATTGGGTGGATGCCTGGATAGATGGATGGTCATGTGACAGGTTGGGTAATTGGATGGTTAGACTGAAGGGAGGAAGACATGAAAGAAGGAATAGCATCCAGAAGGGAGGACTGAAAATGATGGTGGATGAATGGCTGCCTGGCTGAGTGACATTTTACAAAGCGTGGCCAACACCCACTGTGTACCACTCTACACTTTTGAAATGTGATGGCCTGAGAGTAAGAACAGGGCTAAAGAGTGCAGGAAATTCTGATGACTGGATCTCTGACTTCTGGGAACCGAGTGGACCCTGACAGAGGCTGACAGAATCAGAATGGGCCCTGGGCACATGGGAGCATACACTGGGGAGCAAGCCTTCAGGATTGTGGGACAAAGAATGCTTTCCATGCTTTGCACGGAGGAGCCACATGCCCAACAGAAGTCCTTCCCCTCTCTCCCATGGCCTTAGGACTTGACACTGGAGTCATCGTTTTTCTTGTTTGTCCCCTGAGAATCTTTTTATTTTGTCTTAAGAGCACAAATTCCCCTCCCAAGGGAGTCCCTGCCTGCCTTCTGGGCTATAGCAGAGAGGCTGTGGATATAGTCAAACAATGTGTACCCACCTCCCACCCCTCCCCGCCATCATTCTTATTGCTTTATCTATGTTTGTTTTTAAAGACAGTCTAGGGAGTATTAGCTCCATTTGATGTTTATAAACATGAAGATCAGAGAAATGAAATTTCTCCCTGGAGGTCACCCAGCTGGGATTCCATAGCAGGTCCACCCAGGTTCTTCCCTGTTCACACTGACCCAGTAGGGTCCTCCTCCCACTGTCACCCAAAGCCATCACGGAAACCACACCCCCACACTTGCCTGGGCTAGACCTGGAGCTGTTCTTCAAGTGTCCTAGCCCAGACCTAGTCATGTGATAGTGAGAATTTAAAGCTCATATTCCCATCTATAACACTGGTCTATATTTATCCCTGTGCTCAGGAGCATAGGAAACTATCGTGCACCCTTGGGAATTTATGAGTGAAATAAACATTTAAATGTTTCTATAAGATTTATTAGAGGGGAACAAAATGTGACCTGTTGTATATGATTGGAGTGAGCTTGCTAGAGGTGGCACAGCCCCACAGAGGTTGGCTGACCCCCAGAAGAAGAGAGATAGACCCCTGGGGAGGCTGTGTCCACAGGAAGAGGGACAAGAACCCAGGGGCAGTGCTGCCCCAGCCTGCTTCCCTCCTGCTGTGTGTCCTGTCCCATTTGGATTCAGGGCTTCTTCGAGGAAGAGGCATCCCCATGAGGAAGTGTGTGGCATAGAGTGCTAAGAGAATATTGTCTGAAGGACACCGGAAACCAGGGGAAGTGCCAATAAAGACGAGCTGACAGACAGAGAAGCAGTGTGGCACATGGGAACGATGCTGCCTGTGTTTGGTGTGGCCCTGGGGTAAAGCAATATTTTCAATGGCCAACTGCACACTCATGGACCGACTTCCCATCTTCTCATTTTCCTTTCATGATTACAGGAGGGTAGTGGGAATGATTACCCAAGGTTGTTAATGGGCATCCTGCAGAACTGATGGGCTCAATGAGAGAACATGAGGGTTTAGAGCAAGGTGCAAGAGGGCTGAGGAACTGGCCTTTTCCTCTATGTCCGTGACCCATATGGGACATCTATTGTCTGAGAAGAAGTTGGTGAGAGAGAAATGGAGCCAGGGGAAGATGACCTTGTAGGCCGAGCTTCCTGGGAATCACTGACAGACAAGGCTTATGTGGCCAAACGTCTTGGAGTTGGGGTGCTTGTTGGCTCTGATACCAGAAGGGCCAATCTGATGCCTTGATGACTCCTAATTTATCTCTAAATTGCCAACCAGATCCAAGACCAAGAATACCAGTTTCCTAGAAACTACATTCTCTAGTGATAAACTTAGCATGAAGGTAATACTAAGCACTTAATATGTGCCAAGGGTGGTTGCATGGCTTTTCTGTCTGGGGCTAAGAGATTTGATGAATAAAAATAGATAAGTCCTTGCAATATTGGGACACATATCCCTCAAATCTGTTTGCTATTCATTTGAAATTAAAATATAACTGGGAACCTTGTATTTTATCTGGAAATCCTATTTCTATATCAATTTGTTTAATTTTTAACAATTTATTTATGTGCGTGTGCGTGTGCGTGTGCGTGTGCGTGTGCGTGTGCGTGTGTGTGTGTGTGTGTGCGCGCGCGCTCTCAGGTTTCTCTACCTGATATTTTCCTGTTGGTTGTTTCTGGATGCTTTAGGAAGTAGTCAGTGTCAGTGAATTAAAATAAAATCTCTTTTCTTCAGCATCAATGCATGCTTGGAATTTGTAAAAGCTCTACCATGGGGATGGCAGAAAACATGTGATACATGAGTAGAAAAATGAAATTTTAGCCAACATACGTCTCTTGTTCACCAGGGGATTTATATGAGAAGGGCTCTAACCAAGTAAGGTAGACACAACAAGAGAATTTCTAGAGCTCAAATATTCAGTTGAGACAAAATCCTGTGCACATTATAGGAGTGTTGATTAGCCTTCCTGCAGCAGGAGTGGCTCATGAACAAGAACCTGAGCGTCAGGGAGATTTCAAATCTAAATATCTTATACGCCAGAAAGGCAGGCCACACTGAGCCACTGGAGAGGCCATAGCAGAAGTGTTTGGGTCCATAGGCCTGAATGACTGAACCAGGCCAGGCTAGAATTTTTCTGACCACAGTTCCTATGCAGAAATATGGACCTGAGATTGCTTATTACTCAGTTTCAAGGAAAGCAGAAACTGAGGGGCTGGAGAGATGGCTCAGCAGTCAAGAGCACTGACTGAGGACTTGGGTTAATTCCTGGCACCCACATGGCCCCACATACCCCCACACAGAAGGGAGGGAGGGAGAGAGAGAACTGAGGTAGTCCATATGTTCATTTGCCCATTTGTAGCCATATCATAATGTACTCCACATCACAGTATCACACCTTGAATATATGCAATTTCTATTTCTCAATTATACCTTCAGGAAGCTGAAACAGACAAACCAACATACCGAGTTGGTGACCTGTGGCGATGGCCTGGGGAGTCACACTGTGAGAAATGCTGCAGTTCCAAGGCCCTGCATGTTCCCCCAGCCCAGGCCTAACTCCATTTGTGTTTTGCTCTAAACCACCAGGACTCTCCCTCTGCAGGACCATTTCGCAGTCTTCCCACAATCATCCTGACGGGGGATGCCAGTTCACCTGAAGGAGAAACTGACAGAAACCTGATCAACAGGTATGCAGCCCAGGCAGAGGAACAATGCTTTCTAAAATGGAGGGATTAATAGCTCTATTTCTAGAGATACTTTCTTCTCTGAATCACTTTACTAATAAAGACACTATCAAAGAGGACTGGGGATATAGCTCAATTGGTAGCCTGCTTCTTGCCATGCTGTGTGAAGCCCTGGGTTTAATTGCTAGGATCACATAAACCGGGTATGGTGGGGTACACCTTAACCGCAGCACTCAGGTGGAGGCAGGAGATCAGAAGTGCAAGGTCATCCTTGGCTACATGGGGAGTTCAAATCCAGCCTGGGATACAAGAAACCTTATCTCAAAATTAAAATAAATATGGGCATGTAACTTTTCAAAATGGGAACAAGAATTCAGGATTTTTTGTCTCTATTATCTTCTTTCCCAAAATGAAGTTCTTGCTGTTGGATTTGGCCCCATATGTTTGGCCCTGTGAGAGTTTAAGAAAAGCACAAGACATCATGGCAGAGAAAATTCCCATAATATCAGCCCAGGTATTCTCAAACAAACCTGGAAGATGTGGGCCTGTGACTATAGAGCTCTGCTGTGGACAAACCTGGTCCTCCTTGGAAGATAATCCTTTGGAAGTGACAGTGGATCACCATCACAGGGATGTCACTGTCCCCATCTCCCTCACCATGGGTCCCTGCATTGATCTAGCTGGAATAAAGTTGTCTAGGTATCACTTACAATAAATTTAAAAGATAACTGTCAGGGATTGGGATACAGATCTATGGGAAGGCGCTGGCCTAGCAAGTATGAGGCCCTGGGTTTGAGGGGCAACACCACCCACGTTAGTCAGAGGGTGATTCTCGAAAGATAGAGTGAAGCTGGGTGTGGTGGCACACTCCTTTAATCCCAGCCCTGGGGAGGTAGAGGCAGGTGGATTTCTGTGAGTTCGAGGCCAGCCTAGGGCTACACAGAGAAACCCTGTCTCCGGGGGAAAACAAACCCAGAGTGAGTATGCATGTCAAAGCCTTCTGCATCCATTAATTAAGGGTAGAAACAAAAGGGCAGAGTGAATACCAAGGGGGATGTAAGAAATGAAAATACATGTATAATCAATGTGGGAGGGGGTGGAAAAACGAATAAAATTGTGAAGTCAGATAAGACAGCCTCATGGGGCTGGAGAGTTGGCTCAGCAGTCAAGAGCACACACTATTCTTGCAGAGGACCTGAGTTCGGTTCTCACCACCCAAATTCAGTTGCTCATAACTATCCATAACTCCAGTTCCAGGAGAATCTGATGCCTTGGCCTCCTCATGCATCTGCAAATACATACACACACATACATAATTAAAAATAAATCTTTAAAAAGAGCTACATGTAGCTGGGCAGTGGTGGTGCGTGCCTTTAATCCCAGCATTCAGGCAGTAGAGGCAGGTGGATGGATCTCTGTAAGTTTGAGGCCAGCCTGGTCTACAGCCAAGGCTATACAGCAAAACCCTGTCTCAAAACAAAATAAAAGCTTCATGTTTTGCAGGGCAGTGAAACCATGTTCTGATCTTCTCTCTCAAAAAGAAATCATCCATGTCTCTACCAGCTCCTATGTTTATTTCATAAGGTTTCCACAAGATAGCTCTACATACAGTCTGGGTCCTCATGTACGGTAAATACTGTAGTAAAGTTTCAGCCCTGAGAGCAGGCTTGGATACCTTGAGTGGGCAACAGAATGGCATAGAGAACTGCTGAGTCAATGATGCTCCCAGGGGCTCTGAGGTGGGAGAATGGAGTACGGCCTGGGAATTCATCCATTGAACATGCTCCTAAGGTGACAGTCAGAGGACTCCTGTGTGTGCCCATAAGACGATGCTCTGGGATGACACTGAGAGACTGTAGAGGTATCTCATCTACTTCTCCGAGTAGATTTCCTGACAGGATGGCCATGTCCTGTTTTTCAGAGCTCCCAGCCCGCACCGAAGGCTTTCCCACCGACATCTGAAGGTCTCCACGGCTTCGCTGACTTCTGTGGGTAAGGGCTGGTCAATAGGAGGATGTATTTGAGTAGCAAGCGTGAGCTGGCTGCGCTTAATCGGCCTTGGCCTCTTTTCCTCTCCCAAGCTAAAAGGGTAGAGGAGATCAACCTCTCCATATTTGGGTCCAGAAGAAATGATGTCTAGTTTCAATGTCAGAATGAAGAAGAAGATGAAGTCAAAGAAGACAGACAAGTGATGCTCAGCACTGGTCTCAAGGGCAGAGTCAGGGGGCTGTACTGGGCAGGTGCACATCCAGGTGGGAGTGTGCCCATGTGAAAGGCTGGTACCTGTGCTCACCTGCTGGTTCCTACTAGTGGCTTTTCATACCTTCATGGGACCATTAAAGGACAGGGGTCACATAGACTTGGTCTTTGTATTCAATGTTGATTACACTGTATAAGGGGATCGGGAAATGAGCCGGTGGAGTTGCTAAAGGCCCGTTCATGAGAGAGGGAAGATGTGCAGACATTCCAGGGAAAGTGGTATTTGAGCTTCCCCTTAAAGAGATGGACGCACAGGAGGGAGGATTGGTGCTCTGAGTGGAAGAAGAGATGTGGTAGGAAGCAGGAGTCCCCCAGAGTCCTGTAGCAGCCAACGCCACGTGTATGTGTCCCAACCACTGCAAAGGGTGGAGCCTCATATTAGCTTGCTCTACAATAATCAGGTCCTCTTCCCGTCCCCTCCCCCTTCCCCTTTCCCCTCTCCTTGTTGTCTTCCTCCACCACCGTCTCCTCCTCCTTCAGGGTCTATGGTTTCAGGTACTGTGGGATCCAGGTGCTCCATTTGGGTTGCTAGGTAGTGTACCGTTCCGTCTCTCGTCTCCTTTAATGTGCGAGCCTTCTTCCTGGGAAGACGCTTCGTTCATGGGAACAAATGGCTGGCTGCACCTCCACACTTCTGTCTCATCTGTGAAGCCCTTCTTCCCTCTCAGTTCCCATGATGGCTTCTCACTAGCCTCACGCAGTCACTCCTAGCCCATCCCTGGGGCTGCCTAGATGGCATTGCTTGACTGGCCAGAGCTGGTTTGGGACCCACTCCCACTTAACCTTGGCTCTTGAAGCAGAGTTGTGGGTGGGGATGGCTAGCTCTTCCTGAGTTGTTTAATGGTGATTCAGAGGGTTTCTCCCACTGAAGATGAAGAGCCACCGGAAGAGGCATGCCTGGAGGCAGGGGAGGCAGACTGGGAGCGAACCACAGAAGGGCTAGAGTCAGGACAAGGTCTTGGAAGGAGGATGCAGGGCCAGCAAAGTTGATGATCTGTTTAGATGTGACCCTGGGGACTCTGAGTAGTTTCCATGGGATGAGGCAGGAGAACAGCATGATCAGATATGGCTGCTAGAAAGGTCATTCTATAGGCAATAGACCATGGGGCAGAGATTGGCTTGAAGACAGGGGCTTCTCAGGGGCTGATGGAACTGTTTAAGTAAGAGCTTGTAAACAGGAATAGAAACAGGGATAGGTCCCGAGGACACTTATAGGTAAATGCTATGCCTGGCCAGGTCTTACACATGGAAACTGAGGAAGAAGGGATGCCTGGACTGACCATTATTCCCTGAGCACCTGGCAAGGAGATAGTGCCACCCAGTCAGCTCATCCAGGGCACTTCTGGAGAAGGGGCAGTTTGGGGAAGGATGAGCAGGAAAAAGAGAAAAGTGACCATGGGATTGCAGCTGGGGCTCGGGACAGCCTTGAGCTTCATCCCTAGCTACACACTGACTAACTAGCTTGTAAAGAAACAGAGCATGAAGGCAGGACTCCCTTGAAAGCAGAGTTAGGACAGCTCTTGGAACCAAAGTGTGCTTCCTGAACCTTTCTGACAGAGGCTAGAAGCCAGAGGAGCCAGGCCTACTGAGGAAGCCACTGTCCGTCTCCATGCCCTCCATCCTGACATGGGTATATAGCTGAGTTCTCAGGTGGCAGGACCTCTAAGATGAGGTGGTTGTCACTGGAAGTTCATTCTCTTTCTACAGACCCCACAGGACATGTCATTGACTTGGTAAATGACCAACTGCCAGACATCAGCATCTCAGAGGAGGACAAGAAGAAAAACCTGGCGCTTCTGGAAGAAGCCAAGTCGGTGAGTGAGCGATTCCTGACCCGCCGCGGGAGGAAATCAAGGAGCAGCCCCGGAGACTCCCCATCAGGTAGGGCAGGACCAGCAGCAGGGCAGGTAGCTGCCCTGAGCCCCTCTGAGGCTGGGCTGAGGTGGGGCATGGGAGGACCAGGCCCCAGCTGCAGAGGGACCTTGTTTCCAAGAGGGTGGACTTCAAGTGGCCTGTTCCCTTTGCCTTCAGGTTCTAGAAGGCCTAAGCCTTGCAGAGATGCCCCCTTGAGAAGCCATTGTGCTCAGCTTCCAGAGTTCTAATACACCCAGCCAACTCTACCTCTGAGAACTCTCCTGTGTTTGCTTTTGGGCCTTCCCCATGGGTGAACAAATACCATTCCAGATGATACCCATGTTCTTATTTGGTCTCAACATCTCTCCTTCATCAATGCCTAGGTCCATAGCACTCATGCAGAGAAACCCTGTGCAATTCCCACATGCACCAACCCTTTTGTGACCCTGCACAACACAGTCTGCCTAACCTTCCTACCCTCCCTATGAAGACCCTGCTCTGTGGTAGGCATCTCCCTAGCATAGGTCCGAGGAGGCCGTCTAGGCTCCTTCTTCAACTCTGGAGAAGAGACAGACTTCGAGAGAATATCTGGGCTAGAGAGATGATTTTCCCAGGACCCTCTGCCACCCTGAGCTGTGGTTCCTCTCCTTCCTGAAAGGAGAGCGTTTGAAATCAGAGTGGTCCTACAACATCTAGAAAGTGCAGCCTTGCATGCTTTTCCTGTCAAACAATACCAGGTCCTCAGTTTCTAGAAAGTTCTCCGAGGTCAGGCCTAGCAGGCTAAGGAATATGACCCCATACTGGAAATTACTTGAAGGCCCCTCTGCTGGGTTGGCCACAGCAAAAGTTGGGGTGTAATAGAACCAGCCCTTGACTTTGACAAGGCAGTCTGGGTTCCTGGGGTGAAATCTCTGAGAGGAGCATTTGTTAGATGGTGGAAGTCACAGCCCTTCATGAATGCCAGCCAGGTGTTGTTTGTTTCTACAGCTGTTTCCCCAAACCTCAGCCCTGGAGCTTCTCCTACACCCTCTAGGAGCTGCTCACTCACCATCTCCACGCCACCAGGTGAGGCTGACCCCCCCTCCATGGGGGCAGGCTTTGAGGATTGGGAATAATATGGCAGGCAGCAAAAGACAGGCTGAGTGAGGGCAGGGCCGAGGTCACCGGAAGGGGGCTATGATGGGTGCTCTTTGCTCAGAGAGAAGTCATCACAGATAATTTTGACTCCTCCTATTTGGACCACTCTGAGTTTTGTTTGTTTTTGTGGTGCTAGGGCTGAACCTAGGCCCTCACACATGCAAGGCAAGCACTCTACCACCGGGCTACATCTCCAAGCCTAGGATGCATTTCAGGATCTTCCTTTCCGGGCTGTGTTCAGAGCCATGCCCTCAGCCACCAGAGCACCACAGCGGGCAGCCTGCCCTTGCCAGTGCTGGAGGGCAAGCCCAGGATCCAATATGCACAGATGCTTCCTAATTATCAAACCTTGAGGTCCCCCATGACTTCCTTTTCCTATTTGGTTTCTGTGGTAATTTAGTGCTGGCAGGTGAGCAGCAACAGTGTTTTGGCTGCCAGACCTTACAACTGATGGCTCAAAGAGGTTTTGTGGTGGTGGGGACAGGAGGCAGGGGTGAACTGATGTCAAAGTGACAAATACAGGGCTAGGTGATGACATCACTTACCTTCACTGGTGCATTGCAGGTTTTGACACATGCAGTGGCCCACAGTCCCCTTTGCCCGGAGCACCACCACAGGTAACACCACACCTGTGTGCTACTTCTAGGCCAGTGGTTCTTTTTCCTACCATCCCTGGATCCTCCATAACCCCTGAATGAGGGAGGCACGGGGTGAAGGGGGGCATTTACACAGCCTGCTAAGCTTCAAGAGGGAGCAGGCCTCTTCCCACTGCTGCTGACCTGTGTTTTCTTCCTCAGCAAAAGGGGCATGAGGCCGACATCTCCTCACCTCACCTTGGCGAGCCTGTGAGTTTGTGCTTTGCTCACTTTGCAAAGATGTGAATGTGGGGAACATGGTCTCAGAAGCCTGGGCTGGTGCCTGGGCACCCTTCAGATGTGTGGACGTGGATGTGTAGAGGGCGGGTGCTGGGGCAAGCAGAAGACGCCTCCATCTTATGAGATGGAAGTCTGAGAGGGAAAGAGGTAAGGCAGGCCCCACAAGAGTGATTCTGCACCCCCAAAT
>CABHPR010155049.1:0-19424 GCA_902168415.1 Peromyscus melanophrys
ACACTCCTGTAACTCCAGTTTTTGAGAAATGGAGCAGAATACTAGGACAACCCTTAATAAAAAAAATTAAGATTTTTCTGTTGATCTTTTTGAAACCATATTTTCCCAAAAGTTGAATCAAATTATAATGGAAGATTTTAACAAGTTAAGTTTATCAGTGAAACCTCCTTATGAGGTAACTTCATGTTGGCTCACATTTAATTGTGACAGGCTTTAAAGGATGAGATTTCCCTGGGCAGCCTAAGGGAATGCAGAGTTTTCCACTGGTCATCTTCAGATTTCCTGCAACTGAATCACCAAAGATCACTTAGGTGCACTTCAGAAGTGTCTTTTCTATGAAGAACTAATGTTTGTTATTTCATATATAAAGCTCAAACAGGATAATAATTTTCTTATCATTAAACATGAATATATAAGCAAATGATCAGACTGTCACAATGTCCATACTGCACCTACAGAGGATCAACATTTGGGTCCCAACCCCCAGGTCAAGCAGCTCACAACTACCTGGAACACCAGCCCCAGAGGGATCCAGTGCTACTACCTCTTGCAGGGACCTGCACTCATGGCCTCATACCCTCCCACAAACTACATATACATATTTAAAAATAAAATTAATCTCTACAAAAAAAGACCTACTACTGTTAGAATCTAGTAAAAGGCTGTAGAAAGTTTTCATCAAAGGGCACAATTTTCCTACAGATGCATTTCAGATCATGTGGAGCTGCCAGTTACAATTACCCTCACATGATTGTAATTCCTTTAAAATACGACATTTGAAGGACACAGTGAATCTTAAGCAAGTAGATTTCTTAGACAGTGTAAGAGGCAGTAAAAGTACGAGCTGATAATATTTATTTTTTAAATATGAATTCCATAACAATAATACAAATTATTCTACATTGTTAAAGTTCAAATTCCAGCAAGATGGCTTAGTAGGTAAAGGACTTGCTGCCAAGCATGGAGATGTAAGTTTCGTATCTGGGTGCTACAAGGTGGAACAAGAGAAATGGTTCAGAAAGTTGTCCTCATGCCACCATGCATGGTGGTGCACTGCACATGTGCACTGCACATGTGCACACATATATACACACAGTAAATGAATAAGTGTAAAAAATCATTTAAGTTAATAAAACTACATTAAGATAAAACTATGTATTGCTCATTTATAGATTTTTTATTTCTAAAGGAAAAGTTTTTCATAAATAAAATGTTTGATGTTTTATATTTCTTTGATTGTGCTCGCTACATAAGGTTAATATTAACACATTTAAGATTTTTCAAAAAAGAGACAGTTGAGCAGTAAAAGCATTTGCTTCCATAGTGGAAAGAGAGAATCAACTACTAAGTGTTGTCTTCTGACTTCTAAATACACACATTTGCACACACACACACACACACACACACACACACACACACACACGAGAGAGAGAGAGAGAGAGAGAGAGAGAGAGAGAGAGAGAGAGAGAGAGAATGAGGCAGAGACAGAGAGAAGCAGTGATAAATTAAATACAGTTTGAACAACTGTCAAAATATTTTCCAAGATAGAATTTAGAGAAGCAATTTTTCAGAATAGCTTTAAAAACAGTAGGAAGAAACCTAACCAAGAGATTAAAAAATTTTGAAATACTCACAATGTCAGGTCATTGGAGTACTTTTATTAAAGTTGTTCATTATATGATCATATATGTATATAAAATTTTTGTTTTTTATCTTTTTGAACCATTAAATTTAATGAGTTTATGGGCATTGTGTTTAATGGATCTGCATGTACTTTTAGTACTAAAGCCATTTTTACAACATGAATTCTGCCAATCTTTCCGTCTTTATTTTGCCAGTCTTTCCTCTTTATTTTCCTGTTTCAGTCATAGCCCTATAAAATTTCTAAATGAGAAAGTTCAACAACTTTTCATTTCTCACTTCCCCCAGTTATTTACTTGTCTGTAGTTCTTAATAAAGCTTGCTTACTCTTGGCATTCTCCCATAAGAATCTGTATTTTAAGTATTTTTTTTTTTTTGTTCTTGGGTGACGATTGAGTGCCCAGGACCTAGCACCTGGGGCAAACACAACTGAGTCAAGAAAGGTCCTAGCATCTCCACTTTCTATCTGGATAAGTTTAGTCCTCACAAGTCACCTAGGAAACATCTCTATGACACGGAGACAATTACAGAAAACCACACGAAAAAGAAAAAAACACAGAGCTGTGAAGCCAAGTCCCATCTACAACACAACTCCTGCATTCAAGGCTCAGGATCTTTGCAAAAGAGGGGGTAGAAAGACTGAGAGCCAGAAGAATGGGGGGCAGGGGCATATTGTGACATTGTGTCTTCTGTAAATGTCAGAAGCTACACTCATAAAGTGTAACTAGCGTGATTGCCTAAGCATAAGTTGACAAAGGACAACACCAATAGACTTGCCAACACTGGCAGGAAAAGCCCCTGAGCCTTCCAGCCCAGGCAAGGAATTATAGGAAGGTAAGGCATACTGAAAGTAGGACAGTCTTCCCAAGGAAGAACAAAATGATTATTTATCCAAAACCAAATGCTCAGGCCTGAAATATATCCATATAAGTAACATCATACAGAGTGAGCAGGCTGTATTTAGGAATATACATTTATATACATGTACATAAACACATGCAATAACAATTGGTGAAAAGGAGGACAAGGAATTGGAAAGAGAGCAGGGGTGGTCATATGGGAGAGTTTGGAGATATAAAAGAGAAGGGGGAAATTTATGCTATTATGTTAAAATGTAAAAAGCATTAAAAAAGAAACATTGCATTATACACAAAATTCCTGCTTAAAAATGCATAAAACCATAATCCATTTACCATTAAAAATATTATTAAAATTCCAGTTTATCTGCCTCTTACTTCTAGTGACCTCTTTGAACAAATGGCAACAAAAGTCATAATATTATCACAACAATTAAAAATATTTTACTCATAATAACAATATAAGGGTTATAGAATTACATACATTCTCATTTATTTCAAGAAATTTTACCAAATAAGTCATTTTCCTAAAGCTTATAGCTCCATGAGTAAAAGGTGATTTTTATAGACACATGAGTCAACACTTGACAAACGATTTATAGATCACTGTTTTCCTACACTGTATACAAACATTATTGGCATAGGATTTTTGTCTTACTTTCTTTATTCTAGGTAATTTGATTTACTTAAGTTATTAATATGATTGCAATTTAAGGTTGAAACATGCTTACATATGAAAGGATATTGCAATATGCAAGAGCTATACACATGTGTTTTACTTCATGCGTTCATGATGTTGCCTTGTGTGATTATAATCTGCAATGGGCTTTAAAGAAGGAGGTCATATTTCACTCATTGGATATATTTTCTTATCATGCCAGTGATTGTCTCGTTAAATGGAAAGAATTTGTAACATTTTGTACATAGTACACCCAGCTCTTTCATTTGGTTCAGTGCACTGGATTTACCCACCTCCTACCTTGCCAAACCGGCAAACAAGTGCACACTGACATGAGGTACCTTATCTTTGCTGTTCCAGTGATAGAGAACACACAGGCTGTGTTTTGGAAGCCAGTGACAAATCTGATGATACAGACAGAAATGCTGTAGGTGATAATGATTTCCTGAAGGGTGTGAAAGTCACCTGGGAAAAGTCTACTTCTGTGTTTCATTATAAGATTCATTTTAGCAGAAAGCCTCACAGTGAACACGGTTCTATGCCCTTCATTTTACCTTTAATGCAAAAGCAAGTTAGCAAAACCTCAGCTAACATCAGGGGATTGTATTTCTTTATTTTTAGAGTAAGAGCCTGCTTGTTTCTAGGAGAAAAGCTCATTTACCTATGCCCTGCTGAGTGTTTCATGCACCCACATGTACTACATTTCAAAATAAAAGTTAAATAAAATTTGAACAACTGTCAGGTCAATTGGACATCACTAAAAATATTTGTCTGCAAATGATAGAAAATATACATTTAAAGGAAGATTTACATTAACTCAATATAGTAAAGAAGTATATACGATGTGAAGAATGATTTCAAATAAACTGTTTAAAATTTCCTTAAGCTCATATACCCAGAAACAATATTTTCTTGATACTAACACCTGAACAAGGGTTCATAAACAGTTTCTATAAAAGCCAGAGGAATAATATTTTAGAATTGTATTGTCATTTATTGCCTCTTACAATGCTTCACCTTTGTTATTTTAGTATAGAAGTAACAATAGAAAAGTATATAAATAAGAGTACAAACGTCTGAGAAAGTCCCATGTAATCATACTATTAACTATTTATCTGAGGAAAACGACAATACATATAATTTTGTGTATGAATTTGCATATGTAGTCTAAATAAAATTTTCTTATCACCGGGCGGTGGTGGCACACGCCTTTAATCCCAGCACTCGGGAGGCAGAGACAGGCGGATCTCTGTGAGTTTGAGGCCAGCCTGGGCTACCAAGTGAGTCCTTGGAAAGGCGCAAAGCTACACAGAGAAACCCTGTCTAGAAAAACCAAAAAAAAAAAAAAAAAAAAATTCTTATCTAGGGTGAAAATGCACTCTCCCAGAACCAAATACCACTTAATAAAAGTTCAACACTAGGCATGAAAAGCCTTTTTTGAGTTGTTTTTTGTGATTGTCCAAGAGACTCTCAATGCATATTAGGCTATTGTTCTTGCCCTTGGTTGTCCCCAGAGACTGGTAAGAAGTCCTTGTTGCTGAAGACACCAAGCACTTGAGACAGAGGGCCCAGAGACTCCTGAATTGGAATTACTTTAATTTCTCCTCCCTGAGGACAAGCTTTTTGGTGACAGAAAAGACCGTTGAAGCTTTAAAAGGAAAGAAGCAACCAAAAGTCCTATGTAGCTATCATGCATATGAACAACAGCAACCAGCAACATTGTAAGATAACCCTAAGGGTACATACCTTGGCATTAACCAACAGCTCTCTAATTGGATTTATGATCTCTACAGGAGAAAACATGTCTGGTGTGAGAAATTTAACCATAACCAGAGTTAGTGAAGTCATGGATCTTGAAGGAGAACCTGCAACCACCACTTTACTAAGCAAGCATAATCCACAACTACATTCTCAACATTTGTCTGTATAACCACAGATAAATGTAGTTCTCTCTCCTCATAGAAGAAACCTCTATTCACAACAGACAGAGAAGAGACCATTATAGAAAACAACAACCAACAAGTCCTAATCTCCAAAACCCTCTTGCACCTAAGGCTCTGGGAACATTACAGTAGAGGAGTAGAAAGATTGTAAGAGCCAGAAGATCAGGGATTTTACTGTGAGATTATGTCTTCTAATAATGACAGAAGGTACACTCACCAACATGACTGCCTAAACATGAGTTGAACAAGGACAACAAACAAAAAGATATGTCAAAGTAAACGGGGGGCCTACAAGGCCTCAACCCTCGACAAAGAACTACAAGCAATTAAGGAGTTCTGAGAGTGAGAAAGAAACCATCTTCCCCTGGGAAGAGCATACCAACTGATTATCCAATACCAAATGGTCAGAGGTGACCTTCATACAAGTAACAGCATATAGACTGAGCAAGATATACTTAGTAAATTAGATATACATTTACATATGTGTTTATACATAATTTCCTAAATTATATATAGTGTGTGTATGCGTGTTCATCTCTATATATAATTATGTACATATACATACACACAATATATATATATATATACAATTACGTATACATATATATGCCTACTACAATGGAAAAAGAGAACATGAATTTGGAAGAGAGAAAGGAGGGATATTGGGGGGTTTGTTGAAGAGAGGAAGAGGACGGGAGAAATAAAGTAATACAATATATAATGTGACAAAATATTATCTCAAAAATAAAAGAAAAATTAAAGAAAGAATAATACATGAATGAATGTGGACGGGTGCAATCGAATACTCTTTGCAGTAACAGGTAGAGGACCAGAATGGTTCCAAAGGGAGACGCTTCCCAAGTGATAATTTATAGAGTATTTATTGGTTCTATTTGCATCTGGGAAGAAAGTATACTTAAGTTTAGTAGTAGTAAGAAAAGGCAGGGCTATGTTTAGTAAGCTGTGACGAGCAGTGGTGAAAATTATTTCTTTCACTCTATTTTATTTATTATGAAGCTACTCGTCTAAAAGAATCTCTAAAGTCCTCACATGTACTCTGGCCTTATTCTTTTCTTGTATTGTCTCACACCCATTAGTCCACAACTTCAGTCTTTGCAAAAGCAAATCACCGGGTTGGTAAATCATTGCAGAGGTCCTAAGGTATAACTTCTCTCTGAAGAATGTGATGGTTCCTTTACTGTTGATGAAGCTCAAGTGATGAGCAACTCTGCTCACAAGTCTCTAAATCTGATTAAAAAGCAGTGTACTCATGTCTAATACACAGACTTGCAATTCAGATGTGTATGATAGGGATGGCAGCCTGAAAATGCTCACAGCTGCTTTCCTACAGTCTGAGAGGTGGGGGCTCACATTGGGTCCCTAGGCCTCTTTGACCAATATTTTCAATAATAAGTTGTTTGTTAAAGATACATCTGTGCCATGCTTTTCAAACACTAGAGAATCATGAGCCCAGTGAAGAAACAGTGACTTCCTGGAGAAGCAGCCATATAAGTGGAAGATCAATCTGTGTGTCTGCAATACACAGTAAAATAAAACCCCACTATCAGAGAAGCCCCAAACAACCTTTAAAAAGTAAAAATAAGCATTACATTTAATGCTGAATAAAATGGATAAAAGGAAATTCAAATTTACAAAAGTAAATTTATTTACACTAACCAACTTCATTTTGCTATAATCCCAGAATCTTAATGCATTTCAAGTCCCCATGCTCTAAAACATTGTATGCAAGTGTTTATAATCTTACTCAAATTTTGGCATCTCTCCTAATTCAGCGATTTTTTTTGTAGTTGTTTGTCACTCACAATGCACACAGCTTACAGTCCTTAGCTGTTTTAGAGCTGACATCTCAAGTTCTGCCTGGGCAATTACCTGCAATTTTTATCCCTTATCTTTGTGGAGGCAGATGGGAATTGTGAGCTAACTCAGGATCATATTTACAGAGCTAGTTTGGCTTGGAATTATAGCTCAACAATAAAGTGTTTGAAGTCAATGGTTCAATACCAGTATGGAGACAAAAACAAAAAATCTTGTTTATTGTCACTATCTCTCTAATGTCTGCCAAAACTTCCAAAGTCTGTAAATGCCTTTTCTACTGACAGTGGCTCTTGTCATATACTTTACTATTTAAAACTCGCCATGTTGAATGCTAATGGATTTTGTTTTTAATTTATTCCATAACAGTGGTATTTTAGGGCAATTCTCTTCGAATTAAAATATTCCTTCCTGGTTGGAGGAGGAGGCTCTTGAGACTAAGGAGTTAAAAAAAAATATAAGTCTGGTAAAGTATAAACTTGCATAATTGTTCAAGGCCCTTTCTTGGCTTCATAGAAAGGGTAAAAAGCTTACAGCAAAGAATTCTGAACAGTTGAGCTTCCTGCAAGTAGTACAGAGCATTCCAACTCCAGGGTTTCAGCTTTTGCAAGTCGTCACCCATGCTGGAGTTGTGTTTTGGTGAGCCCAGCTCAAACAAAGAACTCTAGGTTCACTGAGTCTAGGTTCAGTCTCAAAAATTAAGATGAAGTGATAGAGGCAGATACCCAGTATCGCCCCCTAGCTTTTCCATGTGTTTGTACAAGTAAGCTCCTGTACATGTGCCCAAACTCATATGCAAAACAACACACACACACACACACACACACACACACACACACACACACACACACTATAAAAATAGCTATCTAGTAAGACAGGTGTTATCAAAATGATGAAACTGAAAATATACAAATAATGAAACAGATTAATAATATACATTTATTAATAGAAAATCCCTCAATTTCCATAACTTAAGTAACTTACAATTGGCCACATGAATAATGGTTGGCTGAATTTATCAAAATTATCTCTTGATTCGTTGTCTGAGGTATGAAACTTCACTGTGCCTTTAAGAAACTTCAGATGAGATGTATAACCTGTGACAAGATTTCTAGTTTCACAGAATTCCCAGGTGGAACTAATAGCTCAGCTGAAGGACCTTTGAAGACACAAGTTCTCATGTATCATCAGTAGTCTAGTGCTATTGCAGGATTGTTCAGGGACAAGCAGCTGGGTCACTCAGTTACTAGGAAGACATAAACATTTCAAGACTGATTACATATAAGCTGTCAAATTACAGTGTAAAATATTTTTATAACCTTGTTTCCTTTGAATTAAGAGACTCCTCATTTACTCTCATACGCAAATGTATTCTTCTAGGGCATCTAAGCCCACTTATTTTGCAGAAGAGCCTCACAACATGAAAGCAAAATCATAATAGTTCACTACAATGGATGATGCTTTCTTAGAACAAGGCACTCATTTGTTGACACAGTTTTGGCTGAAATAAGCATCTGTTTCACTTTCAAAAATCCTTAAACAAACCTAGTTAAGAAAATTCATTGCAATAAGTGTGAGAATTGATTGCAAACACCAAAAGAAAAGCATGTCTTTCCTTGCTACAAGAGCTGCAACACACTATAAATAAACTTTGAGATAACCTTAAAGAACTGGAGATATATATGTAAATATAGTCTGAAGGGACTCTAGTAGGCCTAAGTATGGCAAACATGGAGCTTGCAGGCCTTAGCCTCCTCCATTCCCTCTCCCTTGGTAAGCCATATATCACATCCCTAAAGCTAGCCACCAAGGTCTATTCCTTTATTTGGCTACTTCCTCCTCCTGAGGTTGATCACAAAGAACATTTCAAAATATTGACGTCCAGCAATCAAAAGTCCCACTTTGGCTACCCTAATTAGCATGCACAATCAAAACAAACCAACTCATCCTAACATAGGTTTCCCCCTTTTTACCTTTATAAACTGTCATTTGCCTATGGGCCATATCTGCCTCTACTTTATCCAGAGTTAATCCTTTATCCCTCCAGGGAAAATATCCCCTCTCCTTCCCCCTTACTCCCTTTTCTCCCCTCTCCTTGTCTCCTATTGTAGCATGAATCTTAAAAGTTCTTATTAATAAATCAAACCTGAGCCAGTTATTGGGGCGAACACTGGAAGATCAGAGAGACAGAATAAGCCACAGCTATCTCACCTTGCCAGATCCTCAGCTGGTCTTGCTTCCTCAGACTGGAAGCCTCTGTGTCCTCATATCCAAATGACTCTCAGCTGAACTGCTGCTAGAAGCCTGAATGCTTAACCAGGCCAAATGCTTCTCCAGGCCAAATGCCTCTCCAGGGCAAATGCCTCTAGTTTCTGGTCCTCACGCCTTATATACCTTTCTGCTTTCTACCGCCACTCCCTGGGATTAAAGGCGTGCTTTCTGGGATTAAAGGCGTGGATCACCATGCTTGGGTGTATCCTTGAACACATGAATTTCTGCCTCTGGAATGCTAGGATTAAAGGCATGTGCTACCACTGCCTATCCTCATGTTTAATATTGTGGCTGTTCTGTCTCTGACCCCAGATAAGTTTATTAAAGTACACAATATTTTGGGGAACACAATACCACCACATCCTATCCCCTGTATTTGTCCCTCTGGGGCAAATGAATCTCCTTTGTGCTAAGAACTTGGTCCTGGTGTGTCCTGTGCTGACTTCGGTCCTTTCATTCTTCTATAGATTAAGAATCATCATAAAAATGTCTGATGAGAAAAACATTCCATGTCTGTTGTCAAAACTCATCTTCCTTTATTAAGGTACAAAAACGATGCACTATTCAGTTTTTTTGTGGTGCACATAGAATACTACCTCCATCCTACAGTCCAACTTCCCTATGGCCAGCATCAGAGCATCTAGTCTCAAGTATGTTACCTCACTGATAGCACACTCTTGAACCATCAAAGGGAATAACCTTCTCATTCTGAAACAACAATTAGTCTTTTTGCTACATATAGAACAATCTATCATTTTAGATAAAAGGTAGAATAGAAAGCCTTGATGGAAATAGAAGAAAAAGAGGGACACATACTTCACACTGTTGTGCTTAGGTCGCAAGACCCCCAAGCAAGACCACCACAGAGCCATTATCTGATGCAAGCACACAGAGGTTTTTATTAACAAAACAAGCAAACTTGGTCCAGTGTCCAGCATCCGACACAGCGGGTGGAGGAGAACAGCCTCCAGCACTCACTTTAAGGGGTTTATGTAGGAAAAGTTTACATGCAGCTTGGGATTGGACGAGGGGCTAGGGGTGAGGTAGTTCTTTGAAGTTACTGGCTGAACTATAAGCATGAGGTTACTGATGGCTAACAGGAGTCAGGGTATCTACAAAGACATAATTTTTTATTCCCTATGTCCTGCTTTTGTTGAACCCAGGATATATACATTCAGATTTATTGTTCCAGTCCTACTCTCCTCTAAGGTCAACTTCTGGTCAGTTGAGCCCATTACTCCCCATATCTTGTTTTGTCAAGTCCAGGATACATAGATATATTGTCCCAGCCTTAGAAGTTCAATTTTTGGTCACTTCTAAAACTGCTGGTCAGCAAACACCTTTGGAGGAGGGGGACGGGAAGCATCTCTCAATATGGCTACAGATTTTTCCCTTTCACATACCACTTTTATGAATTATCCTGCACACCTTGGTTGTTAAGTTAAACAAAGTTGAGACTCAGAAATGCCAGCTGCATTTAAAGATGAGAAATCTCATTCAATGTCTCTGTCTTCCCTTGTAAGGAGAGAAGTGAGTGATCATGAACTAAAGTAGAACATAAGATGAAGATTTATTTGGCAAAAGTTCAATTACCATTAAAGATATCTCAAAGTTGCTTGTAAGTTGGCAGTTGTATACCAATGCCTGCGACTTAGAAGTCTTGAAGAAAGAAAAAACACAGGATATGTGCAGTCATTTCAATGCCGCTGACACAGAAACTGTTGAGCTTACTACCTAGGGACATGAAATATAGGGATAATCTTCGGGTTCATAAAAGGAGAATGGATGGGGAAAATGAGGCAGAAAAATAGAACATAGCACTCTGGATGCTAAAGCAGGATAGTCACAGGGTCAGTCTGGATGACACAGTAGGTTGCAAGACATCCATGGCTACAAAGTGAGTCTGTCTCAAAAATTTAAAAAAAAATGGAAAATAAAAAAGAGAAAAGAATGAGGAAAATTTAGAGAAGCATATAAATAGAAAGAAACTGAGAAGACTAGGAAGGAGCATGCAACAATAGCAAAGAGACTGTTTGGAGTAAAATGGTCAGTCATCTCCCACATGTCAGGAAGGTGAGATTCTCATCACATTTTAACTCAACACGGTACTTTCCAACTCCACTGTGCTTAGTTTCCTTCAAGTACTATGACTTCTTGCCCTTCAGGGATTTTGTACCTCAATATGCCTGTTCCTCTCCATATCC
This sequence comes from Peromyscus melanophrys, assembly GCA_902168415.1. NCBI lineage: Eukaryota > Metazoa > Chordata > Mammalia > Rodentia > Cricetidae > Peromyscus > Peromyscus melanophrys. The sequence goes on from CABHPR010155049.1 coordinate 11,429, forward strand.
TGGGCTTAGCAGTTACTCAGCCTGGGAGATTAATGGTTTCAAAGTTAATTTCTTTTTAGAGCCTTTCTGATTCACCCAAGCTGAGTCATGGAGTCAAACAATGACCTTAAGATGTGCCTTGATCTCTCCTCATCTTAATACTCAGTACGCTTTATTATCTCTTTTAGAAACTGATTCTTTCTAAGTCCTGTAATCTACATGATGTCTGGGGCTACAGTTCACCACATCTCATTTGAAGGTTCTGACACTGAGTAAAATCTATTAAACATATGCTGAATTAATGTAAAAATGCCACAAAGCAGATTCATGATACATGGGATACTATGTCAAGCCTCTGCATTTTGAACTAAACTTTACATTACCTGAATAAATGTGATGAAATTGAACATACTAATTAAGGGATGAAACATTATAACTCAGTAACAAATAAACAATAATGGTGCTGTGTGACAAAACTTTTCCTGGGGAGATAGGACACATATATCTCCTCGCTCCAGATAGGAAGACCATGACAGAACAAAGTAAGGATACCACCAAAGTCCAACTTAGTGAATCATGAGTTTCATTGGGGTTACTTACTGGAGTAGGGGTGAGGAGTTACTTATGGGAGCCGAATCTCAAAGGCAGCTGCATCACCTAAGCCCACCCCAGCATGAGTGACAAAAAACGGGGAACCTGGAGCACAGTGCACAGCCTGCAGGCAGTTCAACAGGTTGGAGAGTATCCTTTTCAAGTTACTGTGGTTTAAATTAACTCTGGTTTAAATTAACTCCTCCAGGAAGCTCAGTTGGTTTCTGCTCCTCCCATGCAGCTGGTCTGGTCTCCAAGTCTTCTTTGCCCCTTGGTCTATATAAGATCTATATAAGAGTCTCCCCCCTCCACCCACCCTTCTCCGACTTGCCTGAGTCTTCTTTGCAGCTTTTATTGCTTATTCTGGCAGGAAGGGACCTAGAGAATCTGATCAGTTTCAAAGGACTTCCTGAAGATACTTTGAGTTGTTTACCTTCCTGCTTAAGGAGATTCTCTGAAAGATGGACCATTTCAGTCTCTAAGAACTGTTACAGAACAAATGGAAATGGAGAATCACACTTGTGTAGGGGTGGAGTGACTGGGAGTACCTTTATCTATGTGTGAAAATCTGTGTAGAATCCAGAGTGCAACATCTAGTGTCTTCCTTAATAGCTCTCTACCTTATCTTCTGAGCTAAAGTCTTTCACTTAACCTGCAACTGGCTGATTTGCATAAAAACAAGCTCTAAGCATTTCCGTCCCCCTGCCTCCAAGTGCTGGTACTAAACATACATACCAGTACATGGGTATTGGGATAATCTCAAGTCCACATGTTTATACATCTTCCTAGCTTGGATCGGGGCTTTTGTTTCTTGAATTCTCCCACTCCTCTCTGTGTTTAAGCTTTAAAGCTTTATCTGTACTGTACTTTTTTGTGCATTTTAAAATATTGATATTTTAAATATCAGTGTTCCTTCTTTGATCTATTTTTTATTATGCTTATAAGTATTATTTGGAATATTCTTATAAATTTCATATGTTTGCCTTTGTTCCTGATTTCTTTCTGTAATCGATGACTCTGTATGGAACTTTCTATTATATATTTTTTATGAAATGTCTTATAGGTTGAAACAATACAGGCTGCTGAATGGAATTATTATAAATTTTAAATCTGATTTTCAATGGCAGGAAATACAGTTCAGTTATAGTATGCTTCTCTAGCTTGCAAAATCCTGGTTCAGTCCTCTGCAACACACAAAACAAAAGCTAGGTTGTGGCTGTTAGGATTCAGTTTCCTCTGAAATAATTATTTTCACTAAATCAATCAGGCAACTGTAATACTAATACACAAAATCAATTAGTGGATAATTTAGGGGAATGCTATTTTTTTTCTAATAAGATACTAGGATGTATACTTATGAAACATTTTGAGGTAATAGTTGTATTGTTTCAAGCTTAACTCATTATCTTGTTAGGAGAATACAATAAGTATCATGTTTCTGCTAATCCAAGCCAAAATTTATTAGCTCAGAATTTTTTATAATATATAAACTTTCACAAAATAATTTAATTTAATGAAATGATATACTGTATTACTAAAATAATTTTTTCAGTTAATACGTTTATCACCTCTTTATTTTATGAGTTTACATGTAATAAAATATATAAGCATATAATATATGTAAATACATAATGAAAAATATGAAATAATATATATGTATTCAAGTATGAAAAAGTTCAGTAAGCCCCTATGAAAACAGCAAATGGAATGAAAATGAGTAAAATTAATTCCTAGAAGTTTAATATTGACATGTTTTGATGACAGCAATAAGTTCAATACAATGTAAACCTGTGCATTTTTACCCAACAGTTAACTAGAATTGAAATAATGAAAAGCTATTTAAATATTTTTATGGTGTCTTAAAATATTTAAATTGGTTTAGAGTATCTACTACATTTGGCAATTATCTAAAAAGAATTTGCTACCTATTTATTTCTTTACTTCCATACGTATCTACCAAATTTTATTGTATTTAATACCATTTTCTATCAGCAAATTTAGTACATATAGATTAATTCTCTATTACATAGTGAAATCTTTTTATGTGTTAGATTCTTTTAAAAGATACATTTGATTTGCAGCTGGGATTTGTGGCATATGTCTACAATCTCAGCTCAACACCAACCGGGGAAACAGGAAGATGTTTTCTTATAGAAGAAACAAACAAAAGTTATGCATTTAGTCCACAAAATCTGGTTACTATTGGTTAGCCAACAACCAAACAGGAGTTGTCCTTTACATCTTACATTTGAATGTATTCATCTGTCATTAGCCTCACAGTGTAATATCCTCTTGCATAAAACAAGTCATATTTTATTTTGGATCTTTAGAGTATTTTTTCCAAAATTTAGTCCCTGGATGTATGTTACTGCCACTTGGGGACTGAATAAAATGTATATAATCTGAAATGGAGAAGAGGCTCATATGAACAGTATTAGCATCAAAGAGGCAAACAGGGACCTCCTGTTGTCCCTTCTCCTTCCTTTGATGCCGGGGAGATCACAGGCCTTTCCTTATCAGGGATCCTCTAGTTTGCCCATGTTTCTTGGAAATACAGGTAGAAACGTGCATTCTGTGGTACTGTCATCTCTGGCTGCCTCCAAGGGATACTGACTTCCTTTCCCTTTAGCTAGCTAGCATGGTGCACAGATGCAGGCATATTACCTGTGCTCCATATCACAAACACAACCAAGAAAAGAACTCAATCTCTGTCTCTGTCTCTGTCTCTCTCTCTCTGTCTCTGTCTCTCTGTCTCTCTGTCTCTCTCTCTGTCTCTCTCTCTCTCTCTCTCTCTCTCACACACACACACACACACACACACAATAAATAAATAAACAAAAACCCCAAAACATTTGAAATATCAATACAATATGCTTTCTGCAAATCCACCAGTCAGAAGGGGCTCTCCAATGAGAATTACCTACATGAAGCCAAGGACTCAGAACTTAAAATACAAAAACGATTGTAAAAGTCCCTAAAAATTCTGAGTACAATAAAGAATAGGGAAAACAAACAGCTCAGTGAATTTAAATTCAGTGAATTTAAAGAGAATTAATTCCTGAGTAATGCCTAAGAAAACAAACACAAGACTGAATGAAATGACAAAGACACATCCATGATTTAAAAACTGAATTCAGTAACAAGATAGTCATCTTGAATAAAACTCAAGCTGAAATGAAGACGGTATAATAATAATTAACACAATAACCATCTTTGAAACTGCAGAGGAAAGCCCGAAAGTAGAGTGGATCAAGTAGAAGGTACAATGTCTGGACATGAAGACAAAGTAGAGGAATTATGCCACACAAGCACAGAACACGACAGCTTCAAAAAGCATAGGAAAGTAACAAGCTGAAACTTTGGGACAGCATTAAAAATATTGAATTTTTGAATTGTAGGTGAGGATGAAGAAGAATCCCACACCAATGTCATAGACCAGATCTTCAAAAGAATCATACAAGAAAACTTTCCCAAACTAAAGTACCATACTCACTCCTACAGGTACAAGAAGTACAATGAACACAAAGTAGACATGATAAAAAAGAAACTCCCAACAACATAGCAGAGCTAAAGCATCAATGTACAGAATGAAAAAAGAGTATTGAAAGCTGAAAGAACAAAGCACAAGTCACATATTTAAAAAAAAAATTCATCTGAGTAAAGACTGATTTCAATGGAAAAATTGAAAACCAGATTAAATGATTCAGATTTGGTGAAAAATTTGAGGAAGTGACAGTTAAAAGTCTTCTGCCAAAAACTAATCAAAAAATGTATTTTTAAATTAAAAATTTACATCCTAGTGCAGACATATTTGATGAATGCTATTTAAAGCAGACACACATGAAGAATTTCATCTTTTTTTAGACTGCATTGCAGGAGCAATACAGGTTTGAAAATACAATAATAAATAATATATCTTAGTCTAGTGAGATAGGACTCTTAGTCCTTTCTTTCTTTTCTTTTTTTTTTTTTTTTGGTTTTTCTAGACAGGGTTTCTCTGTGTAGCTTTACGCCTTTCCTGGAGCTCACTTGGTAGCCCAGGCTGGCCTCGAACTCACAGAGATCCTCCTGCCTCTGCCTCCCAAGTGCTGGGATTAAAGGCATGTGCCACCAACGCCCGGCAGTCCTTTCTTAATTGATAACTAATTTGTGGATATGCATATAAAGTTATGCTACTCTTCAGTACTAAAGATGATTATCTACCATAAAGGTAGGAAAATTGAATGGGAAAGCATACTTATAAAGAGTTGAAAATGTGCCAAAAGGAAGCTGCATGTTCTGAAAAAGTGATCCCTATTTGGGAAATATAATACTAGGGATAAATGATCAAGTTCCATTTAAAATGAACCCATATGTACAAAACCATACACACTAAATTCATTGTCTCAGATGGTGAAACAAATGTGTGGCATTCCCAAGCAATTACAGTTAGATTTTATGTCTTATTCTGATTATCTGTATGTGTAATCAAAGAGGAAATTAAAATATATGCTTTAGAAAGAGTTAGAAATACATAAGCTATACTTATGCCCATCCACTTCCAATAAACATCTCAAGTTAATTAACAGTCTATGTTTTCTCTAATCTGCTCACTTAATATCAAGTCAGACAGAAAACCATGAAATTAAATATAGGCGCTTAACTCTCCAGGCTTTTATGTGCTTCCAAATACCAGGTTCCCACATATACAGCTGATAGCAAGCATATTACAATTATAATAATGGTTTCAGTTTAAGTAAACAGTCTTAAAAATCAAAAATCTAATTTCTACCCAGAATTCTTAGGCTAATAATGTAGTCACCCAGTATGAGGATTAAAATGTACACTTTTGAGATTGATGTTACATGTATTGCTCATTTAGTGTAGACAAAGCCAATTTTTTTAGCACTCCTAACTGAAAGAGATTTCTTCTAGTGCTTCAGAACACTGCATGCATTTAAGCAATAAAATCATGTTTTAAACATATACAGCTGAATTTTTTGAATTTGCATCATGTATTAGATAAAAAGTACACTGGGAAAATTTCTACTCCTCTCTCCCTCTTCAGAAATCATGTAGTAATTTCAGCCTTCTGCTGTGTATGAGCCCATAAAATTTATACAGGAAGAAATTAAATGTGTAAAATGATTTATAGGTAGATTTTAAAAGCTTGCAAGTTTGGGATTTCATATATCTCCATGAAAACTGTTATAAATCTTTGTAACCTAAATTGCTTACCCTCATTCTACAGAAAGACCATAAACAGAGCAAGCAATTATCTGTAATAAACTTTTCCTTTAATATTGTGGCAATTCCATTTTCCTAACACATTTGTCATAATGCATCCTGTGCTTCACAATATCAAACACTGCACCTTCCTTTCTTGGGAGGGTTTTCAAAACTGTGCAAACTCTAAAGTTACTATGAACAAGCCAATATATCATACTTTTGAGAGACAAAACATTGGAAGCAATTGACACCTTAGCTGTATCTTTTAAAATTTAATACATTCTTTTTATCAGCCAAGCTCTAGTGTTTTGGTGCCTGTGGAGACACCATCCAAATAATTTAATTTCTCATTCTGAGAAAATTTGTTAAATAAGTTCCAGATCATAGAAAATTTCAGATGTAAAATTAAATGAATTGATAAACTAATTTAATCAAATGATGCTGCTATAGGTTGGATGGGAAACATCCCACAAATATTCTTGAGCATAATGTGCACTTGGTCCCCAGCTGGTGGCACGGTTGTGAGATGTTATGAAGCATATAGTAGGTAGGGCTAACTAGAGAAAATAAGTTTCTCAGAATAGGCACTGTTAGGGTCTTCTTTGTCTACAGCTCAGACCCTGGTCTGTGCTTTGAGTGCAGTCTCTCTGCTTCCTGATTAGCATTACATTATAACAAGTTGCCACATAGTTCCATTGCTAGAGAACTCATGCCTTACCTGCCCTAATGGATTGAATCCTCTAAAAGTATGAGGTAAAATAGCCCTTTTCTCATTTCAGTTTCTTCCATTAGATATTTCATCTTCAATATCTAGAAGAATACAGATGTTATGAAGCAGGTGCACCACTGAGATTTATTCCATGAATTCTGGAGACAATATTCATCCATCATATTCTATTTGAAATTTAAATTAAATTTAATTTAATTTAGTTACCGCATTAAAATAATAGCAGGTTAAATTTTGATGTCTCTGCATGAAAAAATAAGGTAATCTCAGACACTGTTTTATTAAATACTTTAGTAATTTTATAATAATTTAAGGAATCTGTACAATGTATTGCTCCAAATTATTTGCTTTTCAGTTCCGCTTTTTTTCTTAAAAATATTAGTACTTCATAAAGATGTACGTACAGATAATAGCACCTATCTTTTGAGACTAGGTGGATCAGATGATATTTAGGTATTATGATTATTTAAACAGGTAGAATAAAGTAAAATTATATTTTTGTTGAGGATTGTTTCATTTTATTAGAAATTAAAACAAAACTGCTTGAGTTTTGTTTTTGATCACATCTTTTTAGCTTGCGAATATATACAAATTCAGATTTGTGCAATAGACAATCAGATCCCAGAATGGCACACTTGAGCCTTGAGCGACAGTACTAGAGAATCAACAAACTAGACAGGGCACTACCTGCTCATAAGAGAAAGGTGATCTTCAGGCCTAACTACTTAATAATGTTTGATAATGAAGGAAAAGATTTTTCATATTCTGAGAAACTGAGAAAATTAGTTTTTAGATTATATCTCTTGAGACTTAAGTACTGCTCTATTTTACAAAAACAAAACAAAACAAAACAAACTGTCATTTTTCCAGTCTCTGAGTTAACCTTAGCCTCCCTAGACATGAAAATAAACGTTTTAATAGCATTCTTCATAATCTTATATTCTAATGGTATTTCCTTGGGGTCAAAATCCATTTTTGTCCTCACACTCAGATAAAGTTGACCTGATAACTGAATATTCTATAACAATAAGGAATAGAATATGCTTCTGGACTTTGCAGATAAAGAAAGGGAGATAGCCTATTATGTATGTTTTTCTGTACTGGCCTCGGGTAAAATCAACCATAGCTGTGCTATGGGTTTCAAATGAGTGAGTTTATTAATGGAGCACGTAGCAAATGTGAAGGAGAAACTAGCAAGTAGCAGACAGAAGCAAGAGATTAATGCCATAAAGTCCAGCATTCAAAGCATTCAGCAGAAAGTGACTGGAGGAAGCAGTCAGACTGGAGTACACAAGGGAGGGTGTCTTCTTGATGACTTTCCCGCTTCGGTTCCAACCACAGGCATGCTTTATCCCTTAGGATTAATAATAGCAACATCTGTTGGAAATGATTTACTTCCTAGCTGTTCTCAAGGACACAATGTTTTGAATATCCTCTGCTGACTAGTATTGTTCTCTCTCCACCTTACAGAGCCAGAAGGCTTGTTCAGTC